>SKCR01017152.1:0-87564 GCA_019454045.1 Zanthoxylum bungeanum
TGTGCTTCCAGAATGTTAATGATGACGAAAAGAAAGTAGCGGTCCACATTGGTCATAAGACCTGCCAGCTGCCATAGGCCAATGCAGTGGCAGAGCAGAGCCGCCATAGGCTTCCATAGGCTGGTGTAGTAGTAGAGGAATGAGCTGATTTGATTAGCTGGACTGTGGGTAGTTGGAGGTAGCAACAACTGTAATGATGACTTTGTGACATTAGCTGGAATCATGGTTGGTATAACAGTATCTTTTGAAACCTATATAAAGGGGTTTAAGACACAAATTCAAGGGTTGGCAATTTTCGTATTTCACAACTTGTACGAAATCAAGAGCTTAAGAACTAATGATAGAGAAAGAAAGCTAGTCAGTTATCCGACCACTCGAGAGAATTTTACTGAGTTTGTGTAAGATCTGAGGTGTTTTATCACTTTTTCATTCCCCCATTTATAACTCGGGTGGGTCTTGACCCTGAGCAGTAATAAAATATCATTCTTTCTCCCGTGGACGTAGGTGGAGCCACTCTCCACCGAACCACATAAATTTCTATGTTATCTTGCTCTTGTTAAGTTTGATTCGGTTCCCTACTAACCAAATAATTTCACTATTCGAGAGAGGTTTATTCGAAGGTTAAATTCCCTATTTTACCATTCGAACGGAAACAGTCGTCAACAACATATTTTGCTCTTGTACCAGAATATATTTATACTCCCTCGGGGAAAGGATTCTTTCAAATTTCCTAATATAATATGATTTATTAATTAAAAGAAAGTTGGGTTTCCTATTGAAAGAAAAATAATAACAATTAGCTGGAAATTTGAACTTTTTGGTTCACAATTTGGTTGTAACCAAATCAAATAATTTTTTTTCCCTCGTTGGGTGGGATTAATTACATAAATCTTATAAGACACTTGTGGTAGGACAATTTTTTTATTTTTTTTTTATAGAATTTATATCATAATAATTGTGATAAATTTAATATTATTTTTTGAGACTTTCTTCTTTAATTTTTGAGACTTGAGCTAGGACAAGTCTTTTAAACAACTATTTGTGCAAACTCTGAATGAACTTTTAAACAAATAATGCGCCCAAGGGAGTATAGAAGGAAAATTCTTATCGTAGGCCACAACCTATACGACCTAGCCATCATCAGAACTGGCTCCGTATGTCACAAGTTATGAACACCAATTACTCTGACTCCATTAATTGAATTAGTTTATTAATTAATAATTCAAATATTAACAATTAATATCTAAATAATTAATTAATGTAATTATTATTATATATGTATTTTTATTTACAATAAATAACAAATACATATATTTATGGCATGTGTCAAAATCTCATTTGACGAATAATTAATGTATATCTAATCGTATTATGTATCAAATACAAATACATAATAATTATTATCGAAAAAATCCCCTAATGCATGTGTTATCGTTCACCGATTAAACGATCCGAATTAACTCACTTAATCCGATGAAATATTATGAATAATCCGTATTATTCATATCGAGTTGCCCAAGTGCTCAACGAGTACACTCCATATTGTGGGACTCTCTAAGTTTAGGTTTATCCGTCACGAAATCCAATTTCGTGTCCATAATCCACCCACTCATGGATTATGACAACCACAGATAATCTTGCTAAACTATGCAAGCCGAGGTCATTGCATACGTATAATCCCTTCGTCACAGGCTATCCGTATTATACCTGAGATATAAATAACAACGTCAAATTCGTTCGGTATACTACAATCGACTTTCAATTTACGATCTCTAAATAACACTCGGAACTGATTTCTGAAGTTATAACACGACCATGGATTTACTAGATCATAAAAACGTGAGGATGTCTATGCCCTGTACACAAGACTAGTGGATCCTATCTTGATACGCACTGGATATCATGAGCATCAGTTCACACCCAACGAATAGACGGAGGTCTGATCATAAATAGATCATTGACGTGAGTGCCATCAAAATGTGGCAGATAACTCATATATCCCACCGTGGTATCTCAAGTCAAAGGATCACTATGCTCGCTCAACTCGAGAAGGTTCTTATTGACGTTGGTTGTACCATCTATTAGGAAACCTTCAGTGAGTCGTTCAGTGTCTTATCAAATAAACACCTACATATCTATATGAGTCTCCCGAGACTCATGGTTCACTGGGATAAACCATCGAAACAAGTCACGATATACGACATATACTGGTCTCAGCGGATTTTACTAACCGATCCGTGTTAGCAAATCTTGACCAAGACCTTTATTTAAGGATATACAACTAATAGTGTGTTTCCCAATGTCAATTACAAACTACATTGTAACTGCGCACTATACTGTAAATCCTAGGGTCTTTGATTTAGTTTCGATCTAATCGTAATAAGATATATAATCATAATTAGATCGAATAAGTGTATAAAAGACAATGGCACTACCATTAAATTAGTAATATTATGGAAAATAGAATTGCTCGTATTCATGAATCAGACATAAATACGATCCGGATTGGCACTCCGAGCACCATCCCTACCAGGAGGTAGCAACAACTGTAATGATGACTTTGTGACAGTTGCTGACATCATGGTTGGTGTAACAATGTCTTTTGAAGCCTATATAAAGGGGTTTAAGACACAAATTTAAGGGTTAACAATTTTCACATTCATAACTTGTAAGAAATCAAGAGCTTGAGAACTAATAATAGAGAAAGAAAGCTAGTCAGTTACCCGACAACTCGAGAGAAATGTACTAGGTTTGTGTAAGACCCAAGGTGTTTTATCACTTTTTCATTCCCACATTTATAGCTCGGGTGGGTCTTGACCCTGAGCAGTAATAAAATATCTACTTTTCTCTAGTGGACGTAGGTGGAGCCACTCTCCACCGAACCACGAAAATTTATGTGTTATCCTGTCTCTTGTTAAGTTCTCTTCGATTCTCTACTAACCCAATAATTTCACTATTCGAGAGAGATTTATTCGAGATGTAAATTCCTTATTTTACTATTCGAACGAAAAACAGTCGTCAACATGTTTTGCTCTTGAACCAGAATGTATTTATACTCGCTCGTGGAAAGGTTTCTTTCAAATTTCCTAGTATAATATGATTTATTAATTAAAGAAAGTTGGTTTCCTATTGAAGAAAAATAATAAAATTTAGGTGGAAATTTGAACTTTTTGGTTCACAATTTGGTTGTAACCAAGTCAAATATTTTTTTTCCCTCGTTGAGTGGGATTAATTACATAAATCTTTTAAACACTTGTGGTAGGACAATTTTTTATTTTTAATTTTTTAGAGAATTTATGTCATAATAATTTGATAAATTTAATATTATTTTTTGAGACTGAACACAATTCTTCTTTATTTTTTGAGACTTGTGATAGTACAAGTCTTTTAAACAACTATTTGTGCAAACTCTGAATGAACTTTTAAACAAATAATGCGCCCAAGGGAGTATAGAAGGAAAATTCTTATCGTAAGCCACAACCTATACGACCTAGCCATCATCAGAACTGGCTCCGTATGTCACAAGTTATGAACACCAATTACTCTGACTCCATTAATTGAATTAATTTATTCTTGGTTACACAACAACCCTACTTTCTATCTCACTGTCCAAATTTAGAAACCCCCACTTTCTTCATCTTCGTTTGCTTCTTCTTTTTCCCTTCATGTCTGTTAATCAAACATAAACCTCTCAACAAGCTCTTTCTCATTTCGTTTCAGAAAATACGTTTCACAAATATGGGCAGGGGAAAGATCGAGATCAAGAGAATCGAAAACCCTACCAACAGACAAGTAACTTATTCAAAGAGGAGAAATGGTATCTTTAAGAAAGCAGAAGAACTCACTGTTCTTTGTGATGCTAAGGTTTCTCTCATCTTGTTATCTAACACTGGCAAAGTTCATGAGTACATAAGCCCTTCAACAACGTATGTCAACAGATCTATCACTTTCAAAGCTTCATGTTATTTGCATTTGCAAGCCCTAACTAATTTACTTTTTTTGGTTGCTTAGGACTAAGAAGATGTTTGATCAATACCAGAAGAGTTTAGGGGTTGATCTCTGGAGCACCCACTATGATGTATGTTTATTTTTTGGGTTATTATCATTTTAATATTTTAGAAATTGATGTGTAATGTTTTATTATTATATCATAAAATTGTTGCTGCATAATGGGATTTTTGTTTTATTTTTTTTGTGAATTTATAGACAAATGAGTTTGATTTCCTTTGCAGAAAATGCAAGAGACATACAGGAAATTGAAGGAGATTAATAACAAGCTAAAGAAAGACATCAGGTGATAATGCTTAATTCGATTATTAGAAACGTATCTTTCGGTGTGTAAATTGAACTAATGATTTGTTTGATAGTGTTAATTGAATGTAATTAATTAGTTAAAGAGGGGCTGATTAGGGTATTTGAATTTGAAGGCAAAGAATGGGGGAAGATTTGGAGGATCTAACCATTGAAGAACTTCGTAGTCTTGAGCAAAACATGACTACTTCTCTCGCCACCATCCGTGAAAGAAAGGTTTTATCCCTTTCAATATCTCAACTCGATCGAAATGGATCTTAGCTTTTCAATTTTTCATTTTTAATTCATTTTTCTTTAATCCTGGTAAGCGAATTTTCATTATAATATTTGAGGATGAGCTACGGTGTAACGGTAAGAATATTCCCACCAAAATTCATAGTGTAGGAAGGCTCGTGCATTTGAGTTATTTTTTAAGTCCCTCGATGTTTATTTTTGTATATTTATGAAAGTAAATTTTTTGAGTTAAATTGTTTAATTCATAGATTTTGCATATTTCTAGGTGTATAGTTTGGAAAATCAAATATGATATTGAGGAATATATTGGTCTAATTTCTTATATAAGGAATTAATAAACCCTAAAAATCCAAGAAGGATATTTAACTATAATCAGTCCAAAAGTAAACCAAATTTTGATATACTTTTTGATTAATTAATTCTTGTGAATCCGAAGAAAGCCATTTCTAGGGTTCTGTGTGCATGTAATTTAATAGATTTAAGCTAACAATAGCAAACTCCATTGTTGTTTACAGTACCATGTCATCAATTCGCAGACAGTTACCTACAATAAGAAGGTGAATATATAAGTGAATTAAACAAATTATTTATTATTACTGTTAATTTTTATCTTTGTAATAAAATTTATATTTGATCTTAAATTATTATTTCAGGTAAAAAGCTTGAAGCAAATCCATGGAATGATCCTGCAGCAATTTGTGAGATTCTAAACTTTAGTCTGTAGTTTTAATTCCTTTTATTTTTAAAGGAAATTATCTGGTTTCCACTCTAAAAAAAACTAAAGTCCGAAAATATTATTATATTTTTAATTTTCAATTCTCCACCTGATATTATAATAATTTATATTTTTTTACCTGAAATCGAAAAGGTGTATTATCAAGTTTACACCTGAAAAAATGGAAATGGATAGACTTTTACAACATATGGATGGAAAAATGAAAAAAGACTAATATTTTCGGATTTTCGTTATCTTTAGGATAGATATAAGATAATTTCCGCTTCTTTTTTGATTGTCTATAAACATATATAAGTGTAATAAATTACTTTGTTTAATGGAAATTGAAGGAATCAAAAGATTGGTTGACAATGGAGAATATCAATCAGCAGTTGCATTAGCCAACGGAGCATCTAACCTGTATGCGTTTCGCATGCAGCAGGAAGCTGGGGGATATGGATCCAATGATCTCACACTTGGTAATAATAATTATTAATTATTAATCAAATTTAGATTGGCAAAATAAATAAGTTGGAGATGGACTACTTGTAATTCCAATTTGTGTGTCTTTGTGTGTGTATGTGTGATTTGTAATTTGCTAATAATAATAACCATGACTGAACGAACACAAAGGCCCTCTCAATGCCTTGTTCTTCTGTTATGGTGACTTGCCATGTGTGCAAACAATTAATACATATTTGACGTTAAATTTGTAGTAGATTATTTATTTTATATGGCATTGGTGGTTGGTGATTGTCATACTTATGTAAGGTTAGAAATGATAGTTTAGTTCGCTTAACTGCTACTGTGGAAAAGAGGATACAGGTTAAAATCATAATGGATATCTTATTTTTGAGATTTTGATGAGATGAGATGCAATATATAAGGAAAAGAATTAAACATTACTTTAGGGGTGAAAATTGATATATATTGCCTGCAATATCATATTGAATTGTTCAAGTTTTGGAAGGCGTATTTTTCGCTTAAACAACTATGTTCTTTTTTATCCAAAACAATGAGTTATCAAATCGTGATGAAGAACATGAATCTTTTCTTTATTTTTTTTTTCTCTCATTGACATTATCATTTAATGACATGTGACATACACAAAAATATAGATAATTAAGATTGAATTGTATGTTTCATATCACTAGATGACAGTGTCAATGAGATAAAAAAATAAGGAGAAAATCCTAATCATATAAAATTATGGAGTAATGGAGTGTCTTTCCGAGTATGAGTGGAGAGAATCGTCTAAACCATCATGAGTTCTCAAACATAATTATCTTCTTCTTCAAGTTCTAGTGATCTTGTTAGATTGTCTTCTAGTCTTTCTCTACCTTGTTCCTGTCCAAAAAGACTTTTTTCTAACATAGAGAATCTTGTGGAATATTCTTATGTTTCAGAAGTTGCTCAAGTTAATGAGTCTTGTTTCTGTCTAGAAAACCCATATAATCTGTACAAAAGACCAAATGTTGTCACATGTAGTATTCGTCAGCTCATCTCTACTAGGTGTCCTATGCTTGAGGAGTATGTCTAGTCTTCCAAGTTAGATCAGTGTTCCCTTGAAGCTATCGAAATTGAGAAGTATGTGCAGGGCCGGCCCTGGGTAGGTGCCACAAAGGCTACTGTCCAGGGCCCAAAAATTAAGGGGGTACCAAATAGGCTAAATTGAAATTTGCTTTTACAATTTACAAATTGAAATTATTAAAATCTTACTTGCGGACCACTATGACTCAAGATAGGCTAAATGGATTAGCAATCTTATGCATCGAAAATGATGAGATTGAAAACTTGGAGTATGATGATATAATTGATGATTTTGCTTCAAAAAATGCAAGAAGATAATTTCTTAAAGGTTGAAATTTCAAGGAGCTTTCCTAGGAATGGTTGTATATGATTGTATTTTTTATTATCAGGGTTTAGGTACTATGTTCCCCTCTTTGTATATTTTCTCAAGTAATATAATTTGGGTGTGAGGGCCTAGCCCCCCAGCTTCGACTGGGTTCCAGCTCTCGTTAAATATAAATTTTTTTTAACATATGTTTTCGTAATAAAAAAGGGCACATTTTGAGCTTTCGCACCGGGCACCCAAAAACTCAGGACCGACCCTGAGTATGAGACCTTGGAAATTCTAGATGAGTTTGTCTCCAACTGGAAAATATAAGGTTACACACATCTTCACATAAGAGCGGTTCAAATCATCTTTACTCTTCATAGGAGGAAAGGATTGTCTGTTACAACCAGGATGATTTAGTTGGACTTTAGATTTAATGACTACCAGCATGCGGTGATTGGAACAGTTTTAACAACTCTCCACACGATGAGTGTATTGCTGACCTTTTACCTCAACTTTAATCTATCTCTGTAAGATCCAATATGCTTATAGTTTTTGAAGATCCAAGTCCAAATCCAAGGAGTAGATCAAATTGCTACTTCTAAGGTTGCAAGTATATATCATTAATTGGTATATAAGCTTCAGAATCATGTCTTAGATCTGCCAACTTCACAAGCATTTTCAGATGCTCTGATGATCTTCGTAGAAAATGACATCATACCAACGATCGTGTAGATTCCGAGACAGATCCAAAAAGAAGAGCTATTAAAACCAATGATTATTGAATGGCTAACAAACTATAAGAAGTTCAGCCTATTCAAAGCTCAATAGCTGTTTTTGAAAAACAATCAGATAGTACTGTCAAAATAATTTTCCAGAATCTAGAAGAATCCTCGATTTCTTTCTCTTGTATGATCTCCTCAGATCCCACTGGGTGTATAAGAGAAAAATGTAGTACAAATATTATGGTAGTTACAAGGAAATCCGAATTAGGCTTAATTTTAGCCCAGCAGACCCTCTCGACAGACCCTGAAATCAGACCCTCACGTCAGACCCACAGAGCAGACCCACGCACGCTGAGATCAGAGGCAGACGCTGAGAGCAGAGGCAGACGCTGAGAGCAGAGGCAGACGTTGAGAGCAGAGGCAGACCCTGAGAGCAGAGGCAGACGCTGAGAGCAGAGGAAGACCTTGAGAGCGGAGGCAGACCCTGAGAGCGGACTCTGAAATCAGCCTCTGACGTTCCAATAACCAAATTGGAAACGAATCAGCAAAGAAGATCAGACCCAAAGCCTCACTATTCCGAGGCTTGTTGATGTCAACAATATCCTTAAAACAAATTTATCCCCTACCGAAGGTGCAGTAGATCGTGAGACGATTGTTTCCCAGGATACAACGGAAAACGAACGAGTATGGGCACCACCAAAACCCGTTACCAACGAACCAATAAAGTGTTTGAACTCTTCCAAAACCGAGGTGACAGTACCAAATGGTTTTTGTGTATTATTTTCCTATCTCAAAACGAAAACAATGCTCTCTATATATAGAAAAAGGAAAAAAGAAGAAGATAAATATGCCAATTCATTAATGAGACCTTTCGTTTGAAGTACCAAATTAATTAATGAAATTAATTAACTTTTATGGAACACTTCAAAAGGTTTGGAAAACAAAAAGACTAGCAAAAATTGGCTGGGCCGGCATTCGTGTACGCAGGACGCGTGGGTGCACACGAGCCAAGCCTGTTCGGATTTTGATTTGCACCCTCATACGCGCGCACGTAGAGAGAGCCTTTATCCTTATAACACTTACCCATCTACATATGAGTAATCATATATAAAGACACTTTCTCTCTAATAGCTTTCCCATGCGGGACAAGCACATTTATCTTTATTTTCCAACACCAATGGGTGAACTTTGAGCAATAATTTCTCATTCACCCAAGCACCATTTTAAGCATATGAATATACCATTTCGAACTACTCACGGAGGAGTATCCGAATCATTCAATAACAACCACTAACACGAAGTGGATCATGCTTAAAATTATGCCTCAAAATGCTTACTCATAAGCATTTTTCCAACAATCCCCCACATGAATGAAATTGGCGAAAAACCATCAAATAAAAAATATTTGATAAAACTTTTTATTTTGACCTAGAAGAGTTCAACGGTTCAACACCTGCATAGGATAGGTCAGCCTCAGCCTTTGAACCTTCCCTTGTGAAAATATATCTCATTTACTGGCTGACAGTGGACGCGATGTCATTGAACTGTATTACCGTTCATGTAAATGGAAAACATATGTCACACAGATGTTTTACCTAACACATCTGAGTTCTCATGATTATGTTCATTTTGGCCATGAACATCAACCTGGTTCTGCGAGAGTTTCTAAGAATTGAGCCTCGTATTTACCTTTAAAGCGGCCCCACTTCTCTCTCACATAGGTGATTTCTTATTTAAGAGTATCTCGTCATACTCCGCTCGGATTCCCGACGCATAAGAATCATTAAAAGCCTTTGCTTAACCTCGATCCATACGAGCATCATTGTTTCATTTCACCATAGGAATGGACTAGAGGGTAACCCCCACAGTGAACCAATTATGTCTATTACGAGTGGGTTGTCCCATTGAACCTAGATCTTGAGATCTCCAGTCAACAAGGTTGGGTTTTTCTTCGAAATAAACATTTATCTAACGGGCTTTAGTCCCATTCCCCTCGATGATTTCTCAACTAACTCTCTGTTTAACCCTTTGGTTAGCGGATCCGCAATGTTATCCTTTGACTTTACATAGTCAATCGAAATAACTCCAGTAGAGAGTAATTATCTAACGGTATTGTGTCTACGATGAATATGTCTAGACATACCATTATACATATTGTTATGTGCCCTTCCAATTGCAGATTGACTATCGCAATGAATGCATATTGCTGGCACTGCCTTAGGCCAACTTGGAATATCCTCTAGAAAATTTCGAAGTCATTCTGCTTCTTCAGCACACTTATCTAATGTAATGAATTCTGATTCCATTGTAGATCTGACTATCACAGTCTGTTTGGAGGATTTCCATGATATAGCCGCACCTGCTAGTGTAAACACATAGCCACTGGTAGACTTTGAGTCTTTCATATCAGATATCCAATTAGCATCACTGTACCCTTCAATTACAGCTGGATATCGATAATAGTGCAACCCATAATTACGAGTAAAACGTAGAGTACCTGAGTACTCATACTATTGCTTTCCAGTGATCAACCCATGGATTACTCGTATATCTGCTGAGCTTATTTACTGTACAGGCTATATCAGGCCTTATACAACTCGATAAATACATCAGACTCCCAAACACTCTAGAGTATTCTATTTGAGAAATACCATCTCCTCTATTCTTTGAGAGATGTAGACTCATGTCTAAAGGAGTTCTAGCCACAGCAGAATCTTTATAATTGAATTTACCAAGAATTTTGTCCACATAGTGCGACTGATCAAGAATAAATCCATCTGGACTTCTCGAGATCTTTATTCCCAGAATGACATCTGCAAGACCCATGTCTTTCATGTCAAACTTAGATTTCAGCATATTCTTGGTAGATTTCACCATTTTAACATTACTCCCGACAATCAAAATGTCATCAACGTAGAGACATAAAATGACATTGCCAATTTCTGTCTCTTTGACATAAATACACTTATCACATTCATTGATTGTGAAACCATTTGACAACATGGTGTCGTCAAACTTTTTATGCCACTGTTTCGGAGCTTGTTTCAATCCATACAAGGATTTTACTAACTTACAGACTTTCTTTTCTTGTCCTGGAGTTATAAATCATTCAGGTTGTTCCATGTAGATTTCTTCATCTAAATCTCCATTCAGAAAGGCTGTTTTTACATCCATCTGATGTACCTCAAGATTGCGCAAAGCTGCAATCGCTAGTATCATCCTTATGGAATTTATTCTCGTTACAGGAGAATAAGTATCAAAGTAATCAAGACTTTCATGTTGTTTGTAACCTTAATTATAAGTCTTGCTTTGTACTTGTCAATTGATCCATCTGCCTTCATTTTCCTTTTGAAAATCCACTTGGACCCTAAAGGTTTACATCCTGGAGGAAGATTCACTAACTCCCAGGTGTGATTTTGTAGGATAGATTCAATTTCACTATTGATGGCATCTTTCCACAAAGCACCATCAGCTGACCTTACAACTTCGTTATAGCTTTGAGGATCATTTTCTAGCAAAAATGTAAGAAAATCTGGACCAAATGATTTTTCCGTTCTAGCTCTTTTGCTACGTCTTGGTTCAAGTTCAAAAACTTGTTGATCCTCTGGAACATTTATGTGTTCTTGGTCCTGACTATCTTCAATGATAGTCTCATGTGCCCGTTTGTGCACATTTGAATTCGAATTTGTTTTACAAGGAAAAACGTATTGGAAAAAGGATGCATTCCTCGACTCCATTATCGTATTCTTGTGAATATCTGGTATATTAGACTCATACACAAGAAATCGATAAGCATTACTGTTATGTGCATATCCTATGAAAATGCAATCAACAGTTTTTGGTCCTATCTTCACCTTCTTAGGTGGAGGAATGACAACTTTGGCAAGACACCCCCACACTCGTAGGAATTTATAGGAAGGTACTCTTCCTTTCCATATTTCATAAGGAGTTTTCCCTGTTTCTTTCCGTGGTACCTTATTTAAAAGGTAATTAGCAGATAAAACAGCTTCTCCCCACATATTCTGAGGTAAGCCAGAGCTGATTAACATAGCGTTCATCATCTCTTTCAAGGTACGATTCTTCCGTTCTGCAATCCCATTGGATTGAGGTATAGACGTGTAGGTGTTTATAGCGGATAAAAACTGAACGACTCACCGAAGATTCTTAATGGATGGTACACCAGCGTCAATAAGAATCTTCTTGGGTTGAGTAGCACTTGTGATTCTTAGACTTGAGATGTCATTGTGGGCACATGAGACATCTTCTACACTTAGACGGCAGTCACGTCACCGATCTATTTAGATCAGACCTCCGCATGTTCGTTGGGTGTAGACAGATCCTCAGGGTGTCCTATGTGTATCAAGATAGGATCCGTCAGTTCTGTGTATCAGAGCATAGGTAGTCCATATGATTAGCAATCAGATAAAACCATGAGCCCGTGGTAAAGTTTAGAAGCTAGTTCTAAACATTCTTTTAGAGATTGCTAATAGAATAGTCGACTGGATAATCCCGATAGAGATTTGACGTTCATATCTATATCTCTGGGATATATCCGGATACCTGTGACGGAGGAATTATACATTTGCCATGACCTCGACCTGTATGGTTCAGCGAGATTATCCGTGATCGTAATAATCTACGGGTGGATAGATTATGGACACGAAATTAGATTTCGTGACGGATATACCTGAATCTAGAGAGTCTCAATAATGAAACATACTCGTAGAGCACTAGAGCAACATTAATAAATAATATTGATTATTTATAAAGTCGTTTAAAGGTTAAACGCAAGATACGTGCCAAAAGGACTAGATAGTCATTTGCCTAATTATTGTGTATTTACATTTAATACTTGATTAATTTAAATACACATTAATTAATAGTCAAAATGAGTTATTTGACTTATATCCTAAATGAATATATGTTTTTAATATTTAATGTAAATATTATACATATATTTAATATATTTGTATTTGATTAATTAATTAATTATTTAATTGTTAAATGATAAATTAATTAAAATATAAATATCTTACATTAGGATATTTAAAGTAAATGAAGTTAGTTGTGCTTTTTTTGACTTAAATAAATATCTAATAAATTTGTATTAAGATATTATGCAAGTTGATTACATGATTTTTGAAATGAAATTGAAATGAAAATAATTTGGTAAATGCTTGTGATTTTCGGCCAAGGGCAAATTATTACAAGTATATATGTTTTCATTTCATCTTCATTTTATAACCTAATACACTTTACTAAAACTTAAAACTCCATTGAAGAAAGACAAAGGAAGCTTGAGAAAAGAAAGACAAAAATAAAAAAGCTTGGATTTTTAGTAAGTTTCTTGAACTTGCTATTAGTAAGGAATTTGTTCCTTAGGTTCTAGGCTTTAATATATGACATTCTTAGGATGTTACTTTCTTTGTTCCTTGTGGTTTTTGTTGATGGAAGTTTTGGTGAAGTGTGAAGCATGTGTAATGAAGGAAGTGTTGTGACTATTGTAGTTATAGACATTCTTTTAAGGTTTTTGAAACCATGTTGCTAATCTAGAGTTATTGACCCACTCTTAAATGACCTAGATTTGATCTTGAGTTGTTTCATTGTGTTGATACTTGGATTGGATGGAAGAATGATGATTGAAGTAATTGATTTAATGTATTTGGTTAATTTGTCCAATTTGTGGAAATTGTAAAATTAGGGTTCATGACCAATTCCAAATTTGGGGCTTTTCATATATGTTGTGTATTTGTGTGTGTATATGATGCATATAAAGTTTCATGATCATTGGATTACATCTTGATGTGTTTTGATGCATGAAATGACAAAATGTACAAACCCCCCCCCTGTAGTGCTCTCGGCTTTGGAGTCAATTTTGGGGATTTTGGTGCTTTTGGTGTTTTGATGTTTTGAGCATCATAAGTTCATCTTGGAAATGATTTAGAATCATTCAAAATTGATTTGATCAATTTCGGACTAAAATGGACGAAAATACAAAGCAATGGTATTTCGGTAAATTCACTTAAAATTGTTTTATTGAATTTATTTTCATAATTTGATTATTGGGCAATTAAATAAATATGTTATTTAATTAATCCGAGAGAAAAAGTTTTGAAATCTGAAAATCGGATTTTCACCGCCTCCGCTGCGTTACCGGATTCATCAGAAAAAACCCCTACAAAACAAACCCGGATGGACCCAATCATGAGGTACCTAGAATTTGAAGATTTTTCAGGGGACAAGAAGGAGGCAAGAAGGTTGAAATATAAGAGTGTGTATTTTTTCCTAATAGACGAGCTACTTTATAGAATGGACTACACGATGTTGTATCTGAGGTGTCTTGGGCCCGAGGAGGCTAATTATATGCTGAGAGAAATCCATGAGGGCATTTTTGGAAGCCATGCTGGTGGGAGATCTATTGCCCACAAAGCACTCAGGCATGGGTTTTTCAGGCCAATGATGCATCATGATGGACTCGGGGTGGCCCGAGCATGTGATTTGTGTCAGAATAATATCGATGTGCCCAAAAAACCGCCTAAACAGCTGATAACCATGTTTAGTCCCTGTCTGTTTGCCCAATGGGGTTTGGATCTTATTAAACCACTGTCTACGGGTCGGGACAAACCAAGTTCACAATTATGGTGATTAACTATTTCACCAAATGGGTGGAGGCCGAGCCGCTGTCCACTATAACTTTGAAAAAATCTATATTTTATATAAAGAAGAATATTATGTGCCGACGGGATTCACATGGCCATCATCATGGATAATGGAAAGTAGTTTGATAGTGCCGGATTTAAGAAGCTCTGTGAAGATCTCTAAATCACCTTGAGATTTTCATCGCCTGCTCATCCGAAATCAAACAGACATGTAGAAATAACGAACAAAACCATCAAGAACAATCTGAAGGTGAGGCTCGGGTCATGTAAATGTTTTTGGGTTGAAGAGCTGTCAAAAGTCCTATGGGCACATCTTATGACTTATAAAGACTCCACATGAAAAAATCATTTCTTGTTGGCTTACGGATGTGAGGCAGTGATTCCAACAGAGATTGGGAGGACGACCCATTAGGTCCAGCATTTTGAAGAAGGACAGAATGAAGAACTCCTCAGGCCGCACCTTGATCTGGTTGGGGAGAAAAGAGAGAGGTTGGTGTTCAGAATTACAGCATATCAGTAAAGGATGGCCCGTTTCTATAATAAGAGGGTCTGAGTACGAACCTTTCGTCCCTGAGATTCTGTCTTAAGGTGAGTCACCATGAATACAAAGAAGCCTAAAAAAGACTCACTGAGAGCCATATGGGAAGGCCCTTATAAGATTTTTGAGGTCATCAGGTCAAGTGTCTATCACCTGGAACAGTTAGACAGCATCCAACTCAAGAAACCATGGAATGCAGAGATGCTGATATGGTATTTTCAATAGAGCCTCTCTTGAAATTACCCAGAAAGAGTTGTAAGAATGACAATAGATCTCAAGAATATAAATAGGGCTTTCCTCTTATGAATAAAAACTTGTACACTTATACGCTTGTTTATAATTTGAATGGGAAAGACTTATTCAATATTCTAGTGAAGTACTTGTGGCTATCATTACCAAAAGGTGCAAAACGAGGTGCGGAAAGCATGCACTCCTATGAACACCAACCCCAGTGTCATTATCAAACACCTCAGGCCGGAATGTCAGTACTAGATTTTTTACACCACTAAAGATCTAAGACATTATAGACCTGCGTGACGTTTGGTGCCTCGGGGTAACCATAGTATATTCAGAGAGAAGGTCAGCGTGGCGTTTGGCACCTCCAGATAGGGGTAAGCAAAATTGGTTTCGATTTCGGTTCCACTGTTGGGGCAGTTGTGGAACCCCTAGGGTCGGATCGGTGCCCCGCGCAGCGGAAATGGGTCTAACCCGTGGATATCTAGCATGGGTGTATTTTAAAATTAATAAAATACAATATTTTATTTTTCAAGTGATTTAGGGAAAACCATAAATAAATCTGGATCCGGAAAAATCATCAAGATAAAAACCGGACAAAATTTCAAAAATTTTCGGACCCGTGCGCACCTAGTGCTTGCAGCGCACGCTGTATGCAGCGCTGGCTGCATGCAGCACACGTTGCATGCAGCAGCAGGGGGCTCTGCAGCGCCAAGTAATGGCGCTACAGCGCCTCCCTCTCGGGAAAATACTGCTGCCAATTTTTTTAAAAACATTTATTTTCTAAAAATAAAAATCCTTAAAACAATTTAAAATCACTCAAAACATTTTTAATTTCAAAACCAACCACAACACTTGTTATAAAATAAACATATATAAATTCTAAATATATATATATATATATATATGCGTATTTTTGAATCAAATTACAACCCAAAATAGAATCCCAATAAGAAATATCTCATGAACAATTATAGGTCACCCAAAGGTGGTCAAGTGATTCTAAAATGGTAACCATAGCTCTAAGCTTTAATCTAGAGTTCCAAACTCTTATTGTTCCATGTCTAACATGAACATCTTTGACCTATTACATAAGCATGTTGTGTTTATACTTCTAAAGTATCCTAACACAATTGATTAGCCTTATTTCAACATTAAACTATGTGATCATGCATCTAATACACAAATGAACATAGCTCATGAGAAGATCAAACATTACCTAGTAAGCTTGATGCAAGATCCAATCTACTTCTCCTTTGTTGAAATTGTTGGAGAACTTCTAAGGTGTGCAAGCTTGACTTCAAGATCCAATCTTGTTTCCAATACTACCAAGCTTCACTTCAAGATCCAATATTGATTTCTCTTTAATGAAATGTTATAGAGACATCACAAGCTTCCTTAAACACTTCTCTAACTTAGGCTAATCTCTCAAGAATTACTTATGTATAGCTTACTCAAGCTTTTGCTTATGCTTATACTTATTTTTTTTCTTGTGTAATTAAAACCTTCATTAAGCTTGCTATTTATAGCAAAACTTAGGGAATTTTTAATTAATAAAAGTTATAATCAATTTTTTAGTGGGCTTAAACTAATTTGTCAAAATATGTATATTTAGGTGTGACTAATCTCTATTGTCTCCCACTTTGATTTAATCCAATTATATCAAGCTAAGGATTAGAAAATGGATTAGTTCAATGTTTGCCACTTTGATTTAATCCAATTAAATCAAGCCAAAACCACATATTATTACATACTTACAATTACCATAATATCCTCAAATGGTAGAGATAATTCTGATTTTACAATTAAGCCATTGTGTAATTATTGAAATAATCCAATTAATCCAATTAGGTCAAAGTAAATAATCAATGTTATACAATAACACTTGATTATCATAGTTGATAATTTTAATATCGAATATTATCTTTTATCAAAATTAATCAGTTATCCAAGTGCTCAATATGTACGCAATTCGGCCACCTCCGAATTCGCGAAGAACACAAACGATCTTTCTGAACTATACAAGTCGAGATCATCACATATGTTTAACAATCCCTCCATCATAGGCTATCAGAATTGTGCTTAGGAAACATAGAATATACCATCAAGTTTCCAGGACGCACTTCTCATGTCGACATGTCCACGATTCTTTATAACTGCTGCAATCCACCCTAGGTGATCGGCTTTTGCCAAAGTCTTAAGAATCGTGACTTACTCACATGGATACCTAAACCTCTTATGGTACACATACGGGCCGACAGATCCTATCTTGCATCGCATTTGATTACCGAGTGCATCTGTCCACACCCAACGAACATCTAGAGGCCAAACCATGAAAGATTTCTGACATACATGGCATCAAAGTGTGGAGGATCTCACACAAAATCAATGATATCCTATAGTCAAAGGATCACATATGCTACTCGACTCAAGGAGATTCCTATTGACGGTGGTGTGTACTTCCAACTATTAGGAATCACCTATGAGTCATTCAGTATTCGGTCCAACCAATACTCACATGTCTATACGAGCTTCCAAAGCTCATGGTATATCGGGTTAAACCATTGGAACTTCAATTCCAATATACGACATGTGCTAGTCTTCTAGGTTATAGGGATTCGACTGTATTCCAAAACCAACGACTATGAATGTATACAAATACTTTAAGAATAGTTTATAATTGTAATACTTAACCCAATGTCAGACCACCAAATGTCGAGTATTACTACATGACTATTCTAAGGTCGATGTCATTCTTAGCATATTTATACATCAATCTAATAGGTGTAATAACAATACCATTAATATGGTTTGAAATAAAAATGTAGTTATTTTATTAATAAATAATAAAATATAATGTACTATACATTATCCGGATTGGCGCTCCAAGCACCAACCCCAACATCCACATGGAACCGGAACCTACCCGGAAAAAATCGATTCCTAAATAAGTGGAATCGGAACCTACCCGATTAAATAGGGTACCCTATTAATCGGTTCCAATTCGATTCCATGTGGAACCAGAACCTATCCAAATAAATATGGTACCCTATTAATCGGTTTCATTTCGGTCCCGATCCGGTTCCGGTCTGGTTCTAATTCACCCTATTTATTTATCATTGTCAAACTTTGAAAATATAATTATTTCTCACACTTGACTATTGCATAATATTCTTCGCAATTGTCCATACATAAATGAAATAATAAATAAAACTACATATTGCATAATATTTTTGACTCAATACATAATATTCTAATTGGGTTATGAAATTCAGTTTAAATCGAGTTTTAATTTGGATTATGAAATTTGGTTTAAATTGGGCTTTAATTTGGGTTATGAAATTGAGTTTAAATTTGGTTTTAAATATGGTTATGAAATTGGGTTTTAATTTGGCTCCGAAATTGATTCTAAATTCGGTTCCCAAAATAGGTTCTGGTCGGTTGCGGTTCTGTCCATGACAGAACCAGAACCGGGCCGTTTAAATTTGGTTCTTCCATTTTGGAATCGGAATCGGTTCGGTTCCAAACCTGAAAAATCAGTCTGATTCCAACTGGTTCCAGGTAGAATCAGAACCGATTCTCAGCCATATCCCTAAGTAACCATATCACGTATAGATTGAAGACAGCTTTGAGATACTGCAGTACCCTTGGGTTTGCATAGCATGTGGATAGATATTTCCCCTATGACGTCTTCCACCCATAGAGAGAGTTGGAGGTGCATAGTATGGGCAAGGCCCATAGGCCTCCATGGGTTTTGTAGCCTCAGAATTTGCCTAGCATGGGGAGGGATAATGCTCTCATGGTGCTGGCCATCCCTTTTTGGATCCATAAAAGCATAGCACGGGGAATGCTAGAAGGCCTCTGTGGCGTTTGCAAACTCAAGGTTTGCCTATCATGATGGGAATGGTATGGGACGCCATCACCAGTGCTTGTAAAGATGGCCTGAGGTTGAAAATATTCCTTGTATGACTTTTTGGATTATGGATTGTAATGGCTTGAGGTTATATCTGTTCCGCCGAGGCCACGTTATTATATATGGCATAAGGAAAGATCATTCTCTTGTGGTCAGGTTTATTGAATGGCTTGGGATTGGGTACGTCCCACCGAGGCCCTGTTATGGCTTGAATGGAACATGGATGGATCATTCTCTTATGGAAAGGTTTATTGATTGGCTCGAGGTTAGGTTCGTCCCACCGAGGCCTTATTCTGTTGTTTAGATCGGTGTTGGTTACGTTCCACCAATACCCTATTATTTCTTGAATGGCACAAGAAGAGATCATTCCCTTATGACCGGGTTTATTGATCAGCTCAGGGCCGGGTTACGTCCCGTCAAGGCCCTATTATTGTGTGAAGGGTACAAAGAGAGATCATTCCCTTATGGCCAGGTTTATTGATTGGATCGGGGTTAGGTTCGTCCCACCAAAACCTTATTCTATTTATTGGCACAAAGTTAAGGTTTCTCCCACATGGCCCTGTTAAGACAATGTTGCGGCAAGAAGTATAGTATCCTTCGAGGTCAATATTTATATGGTTCGGGTGTAGCCACTGTTGTTGATAAATTAACTCTTTAAGAAGTTCATGTAGTAATATCAAAGAGGCCGTAGACGGGTTAGTTTTGTGGAAAATCACTGAGAGTTTGGCTATAATTGCCCTGGGAGGAAGATTGTTCTTGTTAGCCACTACGATGGTCTGGGGATAAGTATGGTGTTGAGGAGTTCAGCCTCGGTCTTCGGTTAAGTTCTCACATATGCAGACTCAGATCAGCTTGAAAGAATGGCGCAATGGCGCCGATGCATCAGAATGGTCTCCAGTTGGTCGGGGCACTTCGTGGATTATTTAAGTATGAAATTACAGCATTGGAAATAGTCAGGAATTAAATTGGTCTCTAATATTGAAGATTCTTTGTGAATTCAGAATTTTTGAAGTGTTGAAAGAATGTATTGTGGTATCAGGTCGGGATGCATAGCCCCACTATGGACATTGCAGTGTTGGCGGACAGACTAAGAATTTGGTCGGGGTGAGATTTTCGGGATGTGTTAGCCAATTACTATGATCAGACATCAATGTGTGAATCAATTAGAGTGATTTATAATGGTTTAGTTACCAGGTAGTCATTAAGATTGATTACAAGTTTGAATTTTTTTTCTTAGTATTGAAAAAGAGATGGTACCCTAGATCGGGTCCTTATTTAGTGTGTACTTTGATGTGGAAATAAAAAATACGCAAATATATAAAAATAGATTTTATTAATTGTTCAAGTTACAATTGAACCTCATCGAGCGATCCACGACGGGCCAGCGTTAGCAACATAAGCATGAGAATATTCGGTCAAGGCAGCGGTAGAGGATGGGGGCCAGAAATATATTGGTGGCATGAGGCACTGTGGACATATGAGTTGGAACAGAAGTGGCTTCATCTTCTACATGAGGTGTGTTGAATGCCTCTTTGTATGTCACTTCTCCTTTGGCAACTTTGACTACCTTCTGAAGAACGCCCAAGTCCAAGTCAGGATATGTCATTCCAATTAACTCAATAGACTCTTCTAGTCCTTCAATCTTGTCATCTACTTTGGTGTCCTCCAGGTGACAAGGGAGGTCGGCCTGCAGGCTTTGTAGTGCATCTTGGGAACTGACCAGTTCATCCTAGATTGGGTCATGACCAACTCATCTCGGGACTTTGTGATGAGTGATAAATGTATCACTATTTCCCACTCATTTAACTTAATATTTTGTATAGTTTCTTGAGTTTTGTGAATATTTTGATGTGTTTTGTGTTATTTTGTAGATAAATAAAGTTTCAGGACATTCTGGAGGTGATTTGAAGCAAAACTGTGAAATTTGGTGAAATTTGGCAAAAAAGGTATTTTGGTAATTTTGGGTGTCCCGACACAAAGGGTATTTTGGACATCCCGACACCAAAATAAAGTTTCAAGACATTTTGGAGGTGATTTGGAGCAAAACTGTGAAATTTGGCAAAAATGGTATTTTGGTAATTTTGGGCGTCCCGACACCGAGGGTATTTTGGTAATTGCACCACCATGCCACATGTCAAAAATTCAACGAGCCGTATTTTTTAGCCACCATGCCACGTGTCGAAAATTCAGCGATCCAAAAAAAAAATAATAAAATAATTTAAAAATAAAAATCAGAAAAATAATAATAAAAAATTAGATTTTTTTGCCTATAAATAGATTTCGAATTTTTAGTTTCAAAGGTACCAAATCCTCTGTAAATACTTATATAATAGAGAGTTCTTCATATTTTCTTCTTTTATTCAGTTTTATTTACGCTTTGTAGTAGTAATTCTATTCTTCCATGAGAAGGTAACTCCTCCATGCTGAGGTAATAAGGTAATACTTTTACTTTTGCTATTTAGATTAATCTCCCTTAAAATATAATATATAAACTATTTAAAATCTGAATTAATAAAGGATACCGCCATTTTCGGACGGTTGGTTATTCAATTTAATTTGGTTAAACTTCTTAATGAGGATACCGCCACACTGGACGGTTGGTTTAAGTTTATATTTCTGTTCCGCCTTATGGCTGGTATATTTGAATTTGACTTAATCAGGATACCGCCATTCCGAACGGCTGGTGGTTTAAAAAATCACAAGATTATATATTATTTTATGGGAGATATCCAAATAGTGAATAGTAGAAGTTTATTCCTTTTACCTTAGCATTTCTTTTTATTACTTTTCAGCAATTTCATTTTTTATGTCTTTTAAAGTTTATATCAGCTTTAGTTATGTGTTGTAACTAAGTTAAATATCTAGGGTTGTGATAAAATCTAATATTACCGATTTAAAAAAGGGTTAGATTATAGTTTGGGTAACTAAAAGAATTATTTGTTGAGTCATAACCGTAATGCCTTTTTATTAACTGATCACTAATAAAATTGATTAGATAAAACTTAAAATGAACTAGACATAGGGATTTTAAGTTTAAAGACCTTATATTCAACAACCCACGATCTTCTTTAAGGATAGATAAACCTTTAATAGATTTCCTTACAGGATAGGAATATACCTGTTGGGCGGGGGTAATCTATAATTGGAATTCAATCTTAATGAATCTAGGTAATTTAATTGACATAGACATATGGTTCAATTTGATTATTCTAGGTATTTGTAAATGACCATCGGAAGAGGCTTGTACATAATTTAGTGTTCCAGATTAATAATTCAATATTTTACCTAACTATGATATAATCACTTCATCTTTTAAAAGATATTAGAAAGATTCACAACCCTAGATCTTTGAGTCTTTTATTTTCCTTAGTATTTTCTTTTGTCTTTTTATTTATTTATTTATTTAGCAAATCTACAAAGCAGATCATTTCAAGTAATCAATCACTTCTCCCTCATTAGATATTTGTAAATAAATAGATTCAACAATTAATAACAACAGTAGGAATTAAGTCCTCGTGGGATCGATATTTTTATACTACTTGAACGATACGTGCGCTTGCGTTATACGTGTGTGTTTACGCCGGTCAAGTTTTTGGAGCCGTTGCCGGGGACTTATTTTTCTTTAGTTATTAATTTTGAAGTTATCTAATTTACTTGTATCTAATTTTCTTTATTATTATCTGTACTTTTTATTTCTCTCTTTTGTTTTCAGGTGATTGTAAAAATGGAACATTTTGAAAAATTACAAGCTTTACTAGAAGAAGATACACCCCAAATCCGGGAGCAACAGTCTATTTTTCTGAGGCCTGTTGTCCAGCCCAACAACTATCACTGGAAGCCAGAATCAAGCAACACTACATTTGCTCATCAGAATGAAATGGGGAGATGTGTAATATGTGATGGTAACCACCCGAGCGATCAATGTATATACCTTTCAGAGTGGCAGAATTATTGGAATCATTCAAGGTACGTAGAATCATCACATTTTCCATCTTATCCACCATCTATTTACGATCTTCATCAAGAACCAGATTCATCAGAGGAAAATCAGTTGAATGACATGCTCAAATATTGGATCAAAAACCAGGAAGCTCAATTTGATGTACAAATTCAGAGTCAAGCAGCCTCTATACAGAGGATGACAGATCAAGTTAGACAATTAACAGATAACTTGAATCACATATCTCACGGAGCAGATTCAAATAATACTGAAGAAGCCTCGAATATCCTGAGATTCATCATGACATCATAACAGAGGACGAGGCTGAGCAGTATCAAGAATCAGAGGTATCAGTTCAGGAACCTGCACCAACAAAGTCTCAATTTGATTTTTATTATTCTGACTCTGACGAGGATGAAGAAACTGAGTTACTTGTACCAACTGCACCAACAAGGAAGGATGAAACTTTCCATCCTCAGAATGCAGATCTTGGAGAATGCTTTGCACTAATGTTTGAAGAAGATCTTCTAAACCATCCATTCCAGTCATATCAGAGGATGAAGACCTAAAATCTGACATTTCTTTTCATCCTCAGGTTGACAATTTTGAAAAATGTATTTCACAGATGACAGATGAAGAGCTGAATACAGAAATCCTAAAATTCATCTGTGAAGAAAAGGTGGAGCAAGAAGCAGAGCAAATGGAGGAGCAAATGTCTGACCAAATTGAAAATCCAGAGCATTCAGGAGAAACATCGCTGTATCGGGGAGTACAAATCAGAGATATCACCAAGAAGCTTGACAGAATGGAACTTCCATTCCAAGTCAAGCACCATACGAGACCTCCTGATTTTCTTTCTTTCTTTTCAGGAACCAATGGAGCAACAAAAATAAAAAAAGTGGCACAAGCACTAAATGGGTCAAAATTTATTTTTGCCCCTTTACCTTTGGAAGAGACCATTCAAAAGCAACGCTCAGGATTGTCTTTAATAGGACATCCAAAACGACGCTAAAACCTCCTTGACAGATAGATTTCAGTCACGTCTGGCTGAAGACGAAAAATTTAGCGCTAGCAGGGAGGCAACCCATGTAGTTTATTGTAATTTTTGTTTTCATATTTCATGTTATAGAATTTTTAATTTTGTGTGTTGTTTTGTAGGGAAAAGCACAAACGGAGCATTTTAAAACAGAAGGAATGGTGTTTGGCAATCATAAAGATGAGAACCAATTCATTAGCAATGGCTGAGTAAGGAATGAAATCTTGAGACACATCCTAATGGATTATATACCAAACGAGTGGCGTATTGCGTACACAATTCTGTTGCCTTTATTATTGCTTTGATTCGCTTTTCTATTGTAATTATCTTTATTTTCGTAGACAGGATCCAGACTTTTTGACCTTTCACGATTTCTTTTGTTTTATTTTGCTAACAAGCTTCCTTTGGAAGATACTAGTGCTATTATTACTCACCCTTTTTTCAGGTACTATAAATTCAGCCCGTCATTGCACCTTTGGAGGCATCCAGAGTTAAGAAAGAAATACATAAAAAATGGAAGCCACTTCAAGAAGACGAGTGTAGAACATCTGTGTGTTTTGCTTTGTGGTAGTAGTGTTGGTGCTAAACCACAATACATATAAGCAGCACAAGAATTGGGTCGAGTCTTAGCTGCAAGGAATATGCACTTAATATATGGCGGAGGCAATCTTGGACTAATGGGGATCGTTTCAAAGGCTGTACAGGAAGGAGGCAGTCACGTTTTGGGAATCATCCCAAAACCCTTGGCAGAAGCGAATCTTATTGGATCATCAAACGGAGAGGAACTGATCGTGCCAGGTATGTCTGAACGACTGGTAGTAGAAATGATTAACCGTTCTGATGCTTTTATCGCTTTGCCAGTTGGCTTGGGTACATTGGAGGAAATTTTTATAGTACTATCTTGGGCGAACCTGAACATACACCAGAAACCGCTTGGACTGCTCAACGTTGATGGATTTTATGATTTTCTTTGTGTGTTTCTTGATGATGCCCGGAGAAATGGGTTCGTGTCAAAACCAATGAAAGAACTCCTTTTTACTTCCAGAAATGCTCCGGATCTAATTGACCAACTCTTAGCCTATGAACCGCAAGTTGACCCTATCCTTTCAAAGATAAATTGGTCCGAGGACGATCGTGGTAAGAAGCGTCGAATAAATCTGAATCTTAACCTTTAATTTTCTTGTAGTAATTCAGCTAACCAGGTACTATCTTCTAAACTCTTCTTCAACTGTTTAAAGACATTGGGGACAATGTCTCATTTAGGTTTGGGGGTGAGGAATAGTTAATAGTACTTGTTTGTATTGTGTTTTTATTTTTAGTCCAAAATTTTTCGAAAAATACAAAAAAATTAAAAAAATTTCAAAAATTACAAAAATATTTTGCATTTTTATCAAAGGCATATTTAAAGCTAGGTGATGGTTTGGTGTCTTCCTTCACTCACTACCTTTCTATAAGGAAAAGCTGTGAAGGCACCTAGATAATCATTCACCCGTAGTTTTTGTGATAGACTAGTTTGGAGGACTTGTTGTTTATTCCTGACACCAAGCGATAAGAGCCTAAGAGGCTAGGGTACTTAAGTGAGCCTCGCTCACCCTCCCTCTGGGGAATCTACAACGGGAAGTCCATTCGACAGTTAGTCACACACCATGACCAGTAAAAGTTATTTCTTTATATTTTTGTTTTTATGTTGACTAAAAAGATGAAATTGGTAAGAAATAGTTGTGTAAGGAATTTCCACTCCTGAGACGTATTTCAAACCTAATTCAAAACAAGTTAATTTTTGTTTATTGACTTTTGAATTATTTAATCTGTAAAATCTCCATAAAACTGACTAAAATGGATCTTCATATACTTGTTGGCAGGTATTATCAACATACATAGTAACATACAGACATGAGGCGTATTTGAAAAGTTTGTAATATTCAGTACTATAGTTTAATTGGAGAAGCATCTCAAAAAAGTGATGGAATAAAACAAAAACAAAAAAAAACGTATGAGATTTGAGTTATTAAGTCTGTAAGGGTATTTTAACACCTAGTGCCCTGAAACCAACTGGTTTGGGAGTCACTGGCCCAAAGCTCGCTACATGGATCAAAAAGATGATAGAAAATAAATATATATATCTGAAGTCTGAGTAATTAAGTCCTTAGGGGTGTCTTAACACCTGATGCCCTAAAGCCAACTGGTTTGGGAGCCACCGACCTAAAGCTCGCTACATAGATGGAAGGTATTGTATATAAATAAAAAATAGAAAAAAAAAAATCAAAGAAAAAATCAGAAAAATCAGAAAATTTATTCCATTACTACAAAAGATGTGAAATCTGATAAAACTTTAGGACAAAAAAATTATTCTCTTATCAACTGCACTTATGACTGTTGTGGGCAAAAATGAGTTGTTTAATACTTGTTAGCTGTGTATATGGGAATGATAAAAATAATCGGAGAATTTACTTATTTAATAATTTAGAATGAAACAAAACAACTAGTAAACTTGGAGTAGAAGTTTCACCTAATTAGTCACTAACATCTTTATTCTCTTTTTTCTTGTCTTTTTGCTTTTGTGTGCATTAGTTTCACTACCTTTTTACTTTTATAAAATGTTCGTGGGTATCATTGCTGTAAACCCTCACGAGACTATAACTCGTCCACTAGGGACACCTAGGGGTTTAAAGGCATGTTGCATATGCTAAATGCAATCGTGATCCCTACGAAAGTGGCTTAGTTAAAATTTTATTATGTTATTTTATTTTGCTCGAGGACTAGCAAAATGTTAGGTTTGGGGGTGTGATGAGTGATAAATGTATCACTATTTCCCACTCATTTAACTTAATATTTTGTATAGTTTCTTGAGTTTTGTGAATATTTTGATGTGTTTTGTGTTATTTTGTAGATAAATAAAGTTTCAGGACATTCTGGAGGTGATTTGAAGCAAAACTGTGAAATTTGGTGAAATTTGGCAAAAATGGTATTTTGATAATTTTGGGCGTCCCGACACAAAGGGTATTTTGGTAATTTTGGACATCCCGACACCAAAATAAAGTTTCAAGACATTCTGGAGGTGATTTGGAGCAAAACAGTGAAATTTGGCAAAAATGGTATTTTGGTAATTTTGGGCGTCCCGACACCGAGGGTATTTTGGTAATTGCACCACCATGCCACATGTCAAAAATTCAACGAGCCGTCTTTTTTAGCCACCATGCCACGTGTCGAAAATTCAGTGATCCAAAAAAAATAATAATAAAATAATTTAAAAATAAAAATCAGAAAAATAATAATAAAAAATTAGATTTTTTTGCCTATAAATAGATTTCGAATTTTTAGTTTCAAAGGTACCAAATCCTCTGTAAATACTTATATAATAGAGAGTTCTTCATATTTTCTTCTTTTATTCAGTTTTATTTACGCTTTGTAATAGTAATTCTATTCTTCCATGAGGAGGTAACTCCTCCATGCTGAGGTAATAAAGTAATACTTTTACTTTTGCTATTTAGATTAATCTCCCTTAAAATATAATATATAAACTATTTAAAATCTGAATTAATAAAGGCTACCGCCATTTTCGGACGGTTGGTTATTCAATTTAATTGGTTAACTTGACTTAATGAGGATACCGCCACACTGGACGGTTGTTTAAGTTTATATTTCTGTTCCGCCTTATGGCTGGTATATTTGAATTTGACTTAATCAGGATACCGCCATTCCGGACGGTTGGTTTAAAAAATCACAAGATTATATATTATTTTATGGGAGATATCTAAATAGTGAATAGTAGAAGTTTATTCCTTTTACCTTAGCATTTCTTTTTATTACTTTTCAGCAATTTCATTTTATGTCTTTTAAAGTTTATATCAGCTTTAGTTATGTGTTGTAAATAAGTTAAATATCTAGGGTTGTGATAAAATCTAATATTACCGATTTAAAAAAGGGTTAGATTATAGTTTGGGTAACTAAAAGAATTATTTGTTGAGTCATAACCTTAATGCCTTTTTATTAACTGATCACTAATAAAATGATTAGATAAAACTTAAAATGAACTAGACATAGGGATTTTAAGTTTAAAGACCTTATATTCAACAACCCACGATCTTCTTTAAGGATAGATAAACCTTTAATAGATTTCCTTACAGGATAGGAATATACCTGTTGGGCGGGGGTAATCTATAATTGGAATTCAATCTTAATGAATCTAGGTAATTTAATTGACATAGACATATGGTTCAATTTGATTATTCTAGTATTTGTAAATGACCATCGGAAGAGGCTTGTACATAATTTAGTGTTCCAGATTAATAATTCAATATTTTACCTAACTATGATATAATCACTTCATCTTTTAAAAGATATTAGAAAGATTCACAACCCTAGATCTTTGAGTCTTTTATTTTCCTTAGTATTTTCTTTTGTCTTTTTATTTATTTATTTATTTAGCAAATCTACAAAGCAGATCATTTCAAGTAATCAATCACTTCTCCCTCAATTAGATATTTGTAAATAAATAGATTCAACAATTAATAACAACAGTAGGAATTAAGTCCTCGTGGGATCGATATTTTTATACTACTTGAACGATACGTGCGCTTGCGTTATACGTGTGTGTTTACGCCGGTCAAGTTTTTGGAGCCGTTGCCGGGGACTTATTTTTCTTTAGTTATTAATTTTGAAGTTATCTAATTTACTTGTATCTAATTTTCTTTATTATTATCTGTACTTTTATTTCTCTCTTTTGTTTTCAGGTGATTGTAAAAATGGAACATTTTGAAAAATTACAAGCTTTACTAGAAGAAGATACACCCCAAATCCGGGAGCAACAGTCTATTTTTCTGAGGCCTGTTGTCCAGCCCAACAACTATCACTGGAAGCCAGAATCAAGCAACACTACATTTGCTCATCAGAATGAAATGGGGAGATGTGTAATATGTGATGGTAACCACCCGAGCGATCAATGTATATACCTTTCAGAGTGGCATAATTATTGGAATCATTCAAGGTACGTAGAATCATCACATTTTCCATCTTATCCACCATCTATTTACGATCTTCATCAAGAACCAGATTCATCAGAGGAAAATCAGTTGAATGACATGCTCAAATATTGGATCAAAAACCAGGAAGCTCAATTTCATGTACAAATTCAGAGTCAAGCAGCCTCTATACAGAGGATGACAGATCAAGTTAGACAATTAACAGATAACTTGAATCACATATCTCACGGAGCAGATTCAAATAATACTGAAGAAGCCTTCGAATATCCTGAGATTCATCATGACATCATAACAGAGGACGAGGCTGAGCAGTATCAAGAATCAGAGGTATCAGTTCAGGAACCTGCACCAACAAAGTCTCAATTTGATTTTTATTATTCTGACTCTGACGAGGATGAAGAAACTGAGTTACTTGTACCAACTGCACCAACAAGGAAGGATGAAACTTTCCATCCTCAGAATGCAGATCTTGGAGAATGCTTTGCACTAATGTTTGAAGAAGATCTTCTTAAACCATCCATTCCAGTCATATCAGAGGATGAAGACCTAAAATCTGACATTTCTTTTCATCCTCAGGTTGACAATTTTGAAAAATGTATTTCACAGATGACAGATGAAGAGCTGAATACAGAAATCCTAAAATTCATCTGTGAAGAAAAGGTGGAGCAAGAAGCAGAGCAAATGGAGGAGCAAATGTCTGACCAAATTGAAAATCCAGAGCATTCAGGAGAAACATCGCTGTATCGGGGAGTACAAATCAGAGATATCACCAAGAAGCTTGACAGAATGGAACTTCCATTCCAAGTCAAGCACCATACGAGACCTCCTGATTTTCTTTCTTTCTTTTTAGGAACCAATGGAGCAACAAAAATAAAAAAAGTGGCACAAGCACTAAATGGGTCAAATTTATTTTTGCCCCTTTACCTTTGGAAGAGACCATTCAAAAGCAACGCTCATGGGATTGTCTTTAATAGGACATCCAAAACGACGCTAAAACCTCCTTGACAGATAGATTTCAGTCACGTCTGGCTGAAGATGAAAAATTTAGCGCTAGCAGGGAGGCAACCCATGTAGTTTATTGTAATTTTGTTTTTCATATTTCATGTTATAGAATTTTTAATTTTGTGTGTTGTTTTGTAGGGAAAAGCACAAACGGAGCATTTTAAAACAGAAGGAATGGTGTTTGGCAATCATAAAGATGAGAACCAATTCATTAGCAATGGCTGAGTAAGGAATGAAATCTTGAGACACATCCTAATGGATTTATATACCAAACGAGTGGCGTATTGCGTACACAATTCTGTTGCCTTTATTTGTGCTTTGATTCGCTTTTCTATTGTAATTATCTTTATTTTCGTAGATAGGATCCAGACTTTTTGACCTTTCACGATTTCTTTTGTTTTATTTTGCTAACAAGCTTCCTTTGGAAGATACTAGTACTATTATTACTCACCCTTTTTTCAGGTACTATAAATTCAGCCCGTCAATGCACCTTTGGAGGCATCCAGAGTTAAGAAAGAATACATAAAAAATGGAAGCCACTTCAAGAAGACGAGTGTAGAACATCTGTGTGTTTTGCGGTAGTAGTGTTGGTGCTAAACCACAATACATATAAGCAGCACAAGAATTGGGTCGAGTCTTAGCTGCAAGGAATATGCACTTAATATATGGCGGAGGCAATCTTGGACTAATGGGGATCGTTTCAAAGGCTGTACAGGAAGGAGGCAGTCACGTTTTGGGAATCATCCCAAAACCCTTGGCAGAAGCGAATCTTATTGGATCATCAAACGAGAGGAACTGATCGTGCCAGGTATGTCTGAACGACTGGTAGAAATGATTAACCGTTCTGATGCTTTTATCGCTTAGCCAGTTGGCTTGGGTACATTGGAGGAAATTTTTATAGTACTATCTTGGGCGAACCTGAACATACACCAGAAACCGCTTGGACTGCTCAACGTTGATGGATTTTATGATTTTCTTTGTGTGTTTCTTGATGATGCCCGGAGAAATGGGTTCGTGTCAAAACCAATGAAATAACTCCTTTTTACTGCCAGAAATGCTCCGGATCTAATTGACCAACTCTTAGCCTATGAACCGCAAGTTGACCCTATCCTTTCAAAGATAAATTGGTCCGAGGACGATCGTGGTAAGAAGCGTCGAATAAATCTGAATCTTAACCTTTAATTTTCTTGTAGTAATTCAGCTAACCAGGTACTATCTTCTAAACTCTTCTTCAACTGTTAAAGACATTGGGGACAATGTCTCATTTAGGTTTGGGGTGAGGAATAGTTAATAGTACTTGTTTGTATTGTGTTTTTATTTTTAGTCCAAAATTTTTCGAAAAATACAAAAATTAAAAAAAATTTCAAAAATTACAAAAATATTTTGCATTTTTATCAAAGGCATATTTAAAGCTAGGTGATGGTTTGGTGTCTTCCTTCACTCACTACCTTTCTATAAGGAAAAGCTGTGAAGGCACCTAGATAATCATTCACCCGTAGTTTGTTGTGATAGACTAGTTTGGAGGACTTGTTGTTTATTCCTGACACCAAGCGATAAGAGCCTAAGAGGCTAGGGTACTTAAGTGAGCCTCGCTCCACCCTCCCTCTGGGGAATCTACAACGGGAAGTCCATTCGACAGTTAGTCACACACCATGACCAGTAAAAGTTATTTCTTTATATTTTGTTTTTATGTTGACTAAAAAGATGAAATTGGTAAGAAATAGTTGTGTAAGGAATTTCCACTCCTGAGACGTATTTCAAACCTAATTCAAAACAAGTTAATTTTTGTTTATTGACTTTTGAATTATTTAATCTGTAAAATCTCCATAAAACTGACTAAAATGGATCTTCATATACTTTGTTGGCAGGTATTATCAACATACATAGTAACATACAGACATGAGGCGTATTTGAAAAGTTTGTAATATTCAGTACTATAGTTTAATTGGAGAAGCATCTCAAAAAAGTGATGGAATAAAACAAAAACAAAAAAAAACGTATGAGATTTGAGTTATTAAGTCTGTAAGGGTATTTTAACACCTAGTGCCCTGAAACCAACTGGTTTGGGAGTCACTGGCCCAAAGCTCGCTACATGGATCAAAAAGATGATAGAAAATAAATATATATATCTGAAGTCTGAGTAATTAAGTCCTTAGGGGTGTCTTAACACCTGATGCCCTAAAGCCAACTGGTTTGGGAGCCACCGACCTAAAGCTCGCTACATAGATGGAAGGTATTGTATATAAATAAAAAATAGAAAAAAAAATCAAAGAAAAAATCAGAAAAATCAGAAAATTTATTCCATTACTACAAAAGATGTGAAATCTGATAAAACTTTAGGACAAAAATATTATTCTCTTATCAACTGCACTTATGACTGTTGTGGGCAAAAATGAGTTGTTTAATACTTTGTTAGCTGTGTATATGGGAATGATAAAAATAATCGGAGAATTTACTTATTTAATAATTTAGAATGAAACAAAACAACTAGTAAACTTGGAGTAGAAGTTTCACCTAATTAGTCACTAACATCTTTATTTCTTTTTCACTTGTCTTTTTGCTTTTGTGTGCATTAGTTTCACTACCTTTTTACTTTTATAAAATGTTCGTGGGTATCATTGCTGTAAACCCTCACGAGACTATAACTCGTCCACTAGGGACACCTAGGGGTTTAAAGGCATGTTGCATATGCTAAATGCAATCGTGATCCCTACGAAAGTGGCTTAGTTAAAATTTTATTATGTTATTTTATTTTGCTCGAGGACTAGCAAAATGTTAGGTTTGGGGGGGTGTGATGAGTGATAAATGTATCACTATTTCCCACTCATTTAACTTAATATTTTGTATAGTTTCTTGAGTTTTGTGAATATTTTGATGTGTTTTGTGTTATTTTGTAGATAAATAAAGTTTCAGGACATTCTGGAGGTGATTTGAAGCAAAACTGTGAAATTTGGTGAAATTTGGCAAAAATGGTATTTTGATAATTTTGGGCGTCCCGACACAAAGGGTATTTTGGTAATTTTGGACATCCCGACACCAAAATAAAGTTTCAAGACATTCTGGAGGTGATTTGGAGCAAAACAGTGAAATTTGGCAAAAATGGTATTTTGGTAATTTTGGGCGTCCCGACACCGAGGGTATTTTGGTAATTGCACCACCATGCCACATGTCAAAAATTCAACGAGCCGTCTTTTTTAGCCACCATGCCACGTGTCGAAAATTCAGTGATCCAAAAAAATAATAATAAAATAATTAAAAATAAAAATCAGAAAAATAATAATAAAAAATTAGATTTTTTTGCCTATAAATAGATTTCGAATTTTTAGTTTCAAAGGTACCAAATCCTCTGTAAATACTTATATAATAGAGAGTTCTTCATATTTTCTTCTTTTATTCAGTTTTATTTACGCTTTGTAATAGTAATTCTATTCTTCCATGAGGAGGTAACTCCTCCATGCTGAGGTAATAAAGTAATACTTTTACTTTTGCTATTTAGATTAATCTCCCTTAAAATATAATATATAAACTATTTAAAATCTGAATTAATAAAGGCTACCGCCATTTTCGGACGGTTGGTTATTCAATTTAATTTGGTTAACTTGACTTAATGAGGATACCGCCACACACTGGACGGTTGGTTTAAGTTTATATTTCTGTTCCGCCTTATGGCTGGTATATTTGAATTTGACTTAATCAGGATACCGCCATTCCGGACGGTTGGTTTAAAAAATCACAAGATTATATATTATTTTATGGGAGATATCTAAATAGTGAATAGTAGAAGTTTATATTCCTTTTACCTTAGCATTTCTTTTTATTACTTTTCAGCAATTTCATTTTATGTCTTTTAAAGTTTATATCAGCTTTAGTTATGTGTTGTAAATAAGTTAAATATCTAGGGTTGTGATAAAATCTAATATTACCGATTTAAAAAAGGGTTAGATTATAGTTTGGGTAACTAAAAGAATTATTTGTTGAGTCATAACCTTAATGCCTTTTTATTAACTGATCACTAATAAAATTGATTAGATAAAACTTAAAATGAACTAGACATAGGGATTTTAAGTTTAAAGACCTTATATTCAACAACCCACGATCTTCTTTAAGGATAGATAAAACCTTTAATAGATTTCCTTACAGGATAGGAATATACCTGTTGGGCGGGGGTAATCTATAATTGGAATTCAATCTTAATGAATCTAGGTAATTTAATTGACATAGACATATGGTTCAATTTGATTATTCTAGGTATTTGTAAATGACCATCGGAAGAGGCTTGTACATAATTTAGTGTTCCAGATTAATAATTCAATATTTTACCTAACTATAATATAATCACTTCATCTTTTAAAAGATATTAGAAAGATTCACAACCCTAGATCTTTGAGTCTTTTATTTTCCTTAGTATTTTCTTTTGTCTTTTTATTTATTTATTTATTTAGCAAATCTACAAAGCAGATCATTTCAAGCAATCAATCACTTCTCCCTCAATTAGATATTTGTAAATAAATAGATTCAACAATTAATAACAACAGTAGGAATTAAGTCCTCGTGGGATCGATATTTTTATACTACTTGAACGATACGTGCGCTTGCGTTATACATGTGTGTTTACGCCGGTCACTTTGTCAGCTCGTTCTTTTCTGGTTTAGCTCATACATGGCCTTTTCAAGGTCGATTTTTTATTTTGATCTTGGACTCGGCCGTAACGGCTCTAGCCTGCTGTAATTTGAGCTCCTTAGTTTTCGAAGCGGCCTCAGTCTGAGCCTCATCCCTCTTTTTCTTTGTAATATCTGAAGCACGGTGGAGGGACCTAATCTCAGTCTTGGCCTCATTCAGCTTCATGTGTAGCTCAGCTCCCTCTCGGTCAGCTGGCTTTGAAGCCTCTAAGCCTAACTACCCTCTGAAAAGATGCTTGAAAGCACATCCATATTGGTGGCCAATAGGTAAGCCAGCTGCACATTTGGAGATCGGTTCAGCTCATCAGTGAGTGAGAAATTTTAGTAAAGTAATGAAGGAAAAAAACTAAGTTTTGAGAAATTATTTTCGCCTGAAAGCGGCCCACCTTGTCAAGAATTGCCTTAGAGGAGTGGCTTTCAAAGGGCACGGCCTGATTGATATTCACGTGCTCGGTCAGGTAGTTGATGGTTGGTAGGAAATGAGATATGTATCCCCTCACATTCTCTGAGAAGTCTTACACCCCCAGATTTGGGACCGCCCCATTCTATGAAACAAAAGCAGTCGGAGCCGTACCTCTCCCGGCCTTGGCTTTTTTTCGAGGGGCTCGCTCAGTGCTCCCTTAATAAACCTCGCCCTCGACCTGGTAGAAACTGAATAAAAAATGGGTCAGCATTAGTAGAATAAGATAATATACAACAATAGATAGCAATAAAAGAATGCCATAATTGTCGGGTAGTCAATGTTTACCGGGCTGCCTAACCGATGGTGGAGGGGTTCCCGGGGTTAACAATGTCTCTGTAATGACCTCACTATTAGGATGCCTACGCCACCCTCGCCCGGACCTCATGGCGAACCTTTGGTGGATTACCCCAACAAGCTACAAAGGGTATGAGTTAGGTGAAGAGAATGGATAAAATTTATAAAATGGATAAAGGAAAGGGAAGACACTATATTACCTACTACTCTAAAGACGTTCAAGACAGTGATTCCCTCACCCGAGATGGTCTGGTTTCGACCTCATTCACCCCCGGTCCAGAATCATTTATCCTTGAAGTTTTTATTGGTGACTGGGAGGTGGGTGATCAAGGACTTGCCCTTGGCATAGAGGGACATAAATACAAACTTTTATATTCCTTAGGGTTGGCATTCATTATGTAGAGCCTCTTCATCTTTACAATCGACGGTTCACCCAGGCCGGCTTGGTGAGTGTTTGAAGCTGTTGAAGAAGTTTTGAAGTTGTAGAGGCTATTGAAGCTTTTTGGGAGCTCTTTGAGGAAGATGAATGAAGCGAAAGTGAGGAAAATAGCAGAAATAACCTTTAAATAGGCTGCTCGAGCTGGTTTTGATCGTCATATCGAACCAGGAGTGGGGAATTGATGACATGTGTTGGGTCAATCACAGTCGTTGGGTTCAAGTGGAGGGCTTAAATTGAAGCCACGAGCTCGGTTGATCACAACTGCCCATTTTTTGGCGCGTGAGTCACGGATGAACGACCCTAGCACGTTGGGAGACAAAGCATAAGATGATTTGATGGATTTGATGAGCATTTAGGGAAGACCATTACGTCATCACATATTCCTAGGGACAATTCAGAAACCCAAGAAAAACATTTTCACTTGGACGGTGAAAGAAAGACAATCGCCATAAAAAGATAATCTTTGGCAATATGTGCAACAACCTGAACCGAGGAGTATAACTTTGGGGAGCGTTTGTATGAAGTCACAATCCAATGATATTGGGTCGGTCTGTACCATAATCATTATAAATTTTTCGGTATCAATTCGCCAACTCGTTGATACCAAGAACTGGGGGACAAATATTGATGATGATTTTTCACCCTGAGGAAGGGTCAAATACCGAGGAGGAGTAGGATAGGTATTGTACTTAGCCCAAAAATGCATAATATAGGCCCAAGAGCTTGGAAAGGCTGATGGAGTTTGACAGAAAGACCTGACTTTGTCGTACAAACAAGTTCATGCAATAGATAAATAAGTTGATGATGGAGCAAGTTGGCACGCCAACCCGACCTAGAGAAGAAGGGCTGGATTTAGGTTTATTTGAGGATTTGCAGAAACCGATCCGAGGGGTGTATGCTAGTAACCCGACCTGGTTAAGGAAAAAAGAAGGAGCTTTGACAAGAATCATCTGCCTTGATATGCTGACCCGAGTAACGAAGATGAGATCACAGGCTGACTTATATTGGATTCATATGACGTATGTCCTACTTGGAAGTTTGGACTTCTAGAAGGCTGATGTGATGGAAGTTGGTCAACGACACTCCTTGGGAAGGGACCTTGCCAGACGGAACAGTATCGAAGCAGTTGAGTTGTAGGCTGTCACACCAACAAACCGTGTAGCAGTGATCAAAAGGTTTAAATGATGTGTTTTCGTTGACAGGGGTGGTTGAGCCAAGTGTCGGTATGACTGTTTGCTGAATGGTTGGGGAAATAAAGCATGAGGCAATGATGACAAAGTGACATGAGCTGACGTCATGGACGATGGAATTATGGATTTGGGAGCCTATATAAAGGGGTTGAAGTCTCAGATTCAAGACTTAGTAAATTTTACATCTCAATATTTAAAGAGAAACCAATGGCCTAAAATCTAGTGATAGAGAGATAAAGCAGGTCAGCACCCGACCACTTGAGAGAATTGTAACGGGCTAGTGTAAGACCCGAAGAGTTGTAAATTCTTTGTAAGTTCATTTCTCCACTTGTTGCTTGAGTCGGACTTGACCCCGAGCAAGTAATAAAATACACCTCTTTTTTTTCGTGAACGTAAGTTGAAGTCACTCTCCGCCAAACCACGTAAACTATGTGTTTTCTTGTCTGCTTGTTAAATTTGTTTTTGATTTTCTACTAACCAAATAAATTCACTGTTAAGGGAGGTTTATTCGATGGGTTAATCTCTCATATTACCATTCAAACGAGAAGATTAACTTTAAGATAGCAGATCTAATGATTATGGTAGGGCCTTGGAATAGAATTACAGGAAATTACCTACTGCTTTTGTGCTTTTTATCTGTACTTTTTTGTGAGGGTAAGGCCCAGTCCACTTATATGTAATAATTGTTACAGATGATGGACCTAATGGTGGACCATGTTAAGATGTAGTGCTAATAAAATAATCTCCCTTCGGATGAGTATTGACCTGGATTGAATAAATTTGTAATGAATGTGACTGTTACCATGGTGATGATGATGAATACTGTGGAGGTCGGTGAGAATGCAACAAGAAGATTATAATATATGGTTTTAACTATACGTGGCGTTAAGTATGTAATCTCGAGTTCGATTTCTTATGAAGATTAGATCGGTGACTTGAGTGTGGCGTGAGCGTAGGTTGTCGCGTTAATTCTCTCGAGATTTTATCGACCCATTAGGTGAGTATTATTACCATGGATCCATCGGATTGGATTTCTCCACGTATCAAAAAAAAATTATCTATAAGTTTTTTTTTAAAAAAAATTACAATATTGCAATGTGAAGTAAAAGTTTTCAAGTAGAGGAAAACATTAGTGCTCATATAAATTCCGATAAAAGAAAAGAAGAGAAGTGTAAAGAGATCTATGAGGCTCAATCACTAGAAAGGATATCTACAAACAAATCGTATGAATGAGAAGTTTCGTCAAAATATAGATAAAATTAGGTTCAATCCATATATACTGCTGATTAAAATCTTAAAATTTAATTTAAATTACGTCCCAAGTCAATTTTTTTTCATAATATAATTTTTATACCTTTTAAATTACTTAACAAAAAAAATTATAATTTTAAAACTCGTCTAAAACCCTTAAAATTTAGAGCTGTCCTCGGAGCATAAGCTCACAAGCCAAAACTGATCTAGAAACATGAGAACTAGTTTTAAGCATCACAGGAAAATGAAATCAAAATGCTGTTAGGGCAAAGCAAAAGCAGTCGGATAAAGTGTGGGCTAGGGGTGTCAAAACGAATCAACGAATCGAATTTGTGTCGAATCCTAAACGAATCGAATCAAAATATGATGGATTCGTATTCGATTCGTTTATTAAACGAATCCTAATATCAGAATTCGTATTCGATTCGTTTAATAAACGAATCGAATACGAATATTCATTTATTCGTTTAGTCAATGATATTATTTAATAAAATAATTTACCACACTTGATTTACATCAATTATTCATTAAGATATACATATGAAATGTGCAATTAATATATTTACTAAAAATACCTCACCAAATACCGAAAAATATTAATTTTTCTATGATAATTAGCTATAATTTCTCGAATATTAATTGAAAATTAACAATAACTAGTAAATAAAAATAATAAACGAATCCTAAACGAATAAACGAATCAATGAGCTTAAATTCGTATTCGATTCGTTTAATAAACGAATCGAATCGAATTGACCCATTTATTAAACGAATCCATTTTTTCAAACCCGTATTCGCTTTAAAGCGAATCGAATCGAACGAATAAACGAATCCTGACCCAAATTGACACCCCTAGTGTGGGCCCAAATGAATGGGTATGATTACGTGTCATAATCACAGTCGTCATCAAGAAACTATAATAGGTATTGGACGGACGATCCAAATTTAGCGCACATCATGCGCGTTTACTCCACGTCCCATTCAGTCACGTCATTTGTCAGAATCATAAGAGAGAGAAACATATAAAAAAAATCTAGTATATTAAATTAGACCTCCATTAAAATCGATTCGGTTACCATTCCAATTTTTTGGAACCGTAGAAATGGACTCAACCAGAAAAATCGATTATGTTCCAGTTTGGTCCTTTATTTTTTGAGAGAAAAAAGGGGAAAAATTGTTTGGTTCCAATTCGGAACCGGAACCGAACCGAACCTTAAAATTATGAAATTATAAACGAACCGAAATCTACCGAAATCGGATGAAACCGTAACCTTATGATTTCATCCGATTCAATTCCAACTCGATTTTAGAACCGTAACCGGGTATATTGGGTCGGGTGGTCAGTGTACCCTACCATAACTTCTTTTCTCATTACATGACTACTGACTAACCTTTATTTATTTATGGGTTATGCTAACGAGTGCCCTTAATGCATTCCTTCAGAATCCATTTAAAGAAAATTTTGACATTATTTTTATGGGGAATGAAAAAATTGTCAAATTATTAATGATTTTTTTTCCATCAAAACTTTCCTTAAATGGATTCTTAGGGTACTCGTTAGCATTTTCCTTTATTTATTTATACTTATGGGAAAATGCCTTTTTTTTCCTTAATTTTTCAATAATTATTTATTAAGTTGATAGTTTTCCATAATTATTTGTAAGGTTAATGTTGTACTACTAATAAAAGATTTTATGATTTATGTTGTTATGGTTTATATTCTAACAATAAAAGATTGTCCAAAATTCAAGACATAATTCTCCTATTTTCCCATTTCTCTTATTTTCTCTCAAAACACCACTTCAAAAACCAAACTCCAACTTTTAGTTTTAACCCCGTCGTCATCAACATAGTTGGTGGCGGTAAGAGACTCTCCCCAAAATCAACCACCCACACCCACCCACCTTCCCTTCTCCATTTTTCATCCTTTTGTTTCCTCTTCCATTTTTTCTTTTTTTTTTCCTCCTCTTTTCCCCTTTCCCCACGCCCTCTGTTTTCTCTCTCTTAGGATGCCGGTGGTTCACCGAAATTTTCCTCCAGTGAACCACTCGACAATCCTTTTCCACTTCCCCTTTATTTGTGTGGCTTTCTTTGTGGTTTTTATGTGTGGATTTTTGATTCCCATATCTATTCATATGTGGATCCACCTTTTGTAGTGGTAAATATCGAACATTTGTGTTAGTTTATATTTTTCTTTGATTATACGGGATTAATATCTTTTCGTCAACATATGAAAGATTTGGTGCGGACTAAGTGTATAGATATGATGGTGAAGATTGAAATTTTTCGGAGTTTCCCGGTACTTTTACATATCCTCATAGATCTATTAATTTATCTGTATTAAATTGATTGTATGTTGTTATAAAAGTTTTATGTACAAAGTACGTATTTTGATGTTTCACTTCTAATTAAAAATATGTAGTCACCGACTTTACGTTGAGATTGAGGTAGGGAGACCAGGTCGGACCCGTAATTCCTCATGTTCCTAAATAGTGTTAGGTGTGAATTTGTATGTATGTTAGTTACGGGAAACACATAATGCATATATTGTTTTATGTTGTTAGGTTTTATCCTAATTAAGTTTGAATCTAAGGATATCATAAGTTTATATTCGTGCTATTATGACCATATAATTACATCATTATGATAATTTTATGAATGAATTTCATTTCATCTTAAATAAAATAGTAAGAGATTATTATTATATTTTATATTGTTATTGTTAAAATTTAAAAAGTAAATTTCTATTTACTCTTTATATTTTAGATTAAATTTATGTTTAGTGTATAGATTTTGAAAAATATCTTAAGATGCTTTTACTGTTAGTTTTGCACCTATGTTATAGTTCAAAATTAATATTAGGATATTTTATAATAAATCTAAGACATTTCACTCCTTTTATCATCAATATTCTAATGGTTTTATTGTAAAATTTCAGGAAAAAATAACTTTTGTAGAACTAATAACATAGATGATGGGAACATCCTTTTATTGAGTCAGGATTGAGAGCATTCTTTTGTTGATTCTCCAAAAATAGCTGCACGCTCTCTTAAAAATTTCTAACCCTCGCAAGGCTAAGTAGAAAAAAATCAGTGGTGCCACTGACCACACAACCCAGCCAACTTCTTTTTTTTAAAAAAAAAAATTGAAAATTTTACCGTCAAATCATGTAATTTGTGTTTAAATAGAGTATGTAAAATTTTAGATTATCCTAAGTTTTTACAAGAAACATATTCTTTAAATTCAAATTCATGACATGTAAGATCTTAAATTATATACCACCAAGCCACGCTTATTGGAACACGACCCCACAAACTTTCCTACACATTCTTCCACTTTTCCCCATTTCTTTCTTCTACCATTTCTTATTTATTTTATTTTTCTTCACATTATCTCTACCACATGCCCTTCCTTGCTCGCCTTTATTTATCTTGTGCTCTCGGTTTTTTTTTTTCTTTTTTTTTGTTATCCATATTTATGGATCCACTCACATGTAGTGGAATTTCTTTGACATGCACAAAATTTAGTGATAGTAGATCTGATATTAATGGTGAAGACCGGAATTCTATATGTAAATTATCGGGGCGTTTGTATCATCTTATAGATTTATTCATTTTTCTATATTAGATTAATGATTTATTGTTGTAAATATTTTATGTTCAATGTATTTCACTTTCTAGATAGATATATGCATTCATATTTTATTGTAGCTGAAATGGAGAGATTAAGTTTGTCTCATAATTCCTCCTATACCTAGATAGTTTTTAGATATGAATATATATTGCTACAAATTACAAAAAACACATAAAACATAGATTGTTTTATTTTATTAGATTTATCCTAATTAATTTGAATTTTTGAATAACCTAAATTTATATTTGAATGCATTTCATCTTCAAAAAAAAAACATAAATCCCTTTACCTAATTTTCAAAAATAAAGAATAAATAGACATTTAATCTAAATATAAAAATTAATCATACATTTACACAAACAATAATAATGAAAAAATTGTGAAAAATCAGAGACTAGAAAGCACATCCAAATCCTTATTTCTTATTTATTAATACCAATTACAAACTAGTTCCTACTAATAAAGCCGATCTAGCAGGAAATTTAAAACAGAGAGCAAAACCCAGAGGGTAATGATCTAAGATTAATTACATACGCTAATCACAATTAAGCTAAGGGATTACAGGGCTAAATCGTTTACACTCCATTACTGGTTTCTGTCGAGCACCTTGACAGAAGAAGAAAGCAAAAGGGCATCGGTACAAGCAATTATCAGTCAATCTTACATTAGCCGAACCCGGTTGGAGCTCCAATAACGGACCGGGTATGGCTCCAAACAAGTAGTTTCCTCCAAGCAACAGCCTCTGAAATGAAGCAATTCCGGATCCGGGTATTGCTACCTTCATGGCGTACTGGGTTGGTATTATCCCTGTGAACTTGTTGTTTTCTAATGTCAATGCAGAGAGCTTTGGCATTACAGCCATGAATAAAGGAAGCAAGCCTTGAAGCTCATTGTTGCTTATGTCTATGGCTATGAGCTGGCTACTGAAAATATTATTACTGGGTGGTTGTATGTAAGTGAACTGGTTGAATGAGAGAGTGAGTTGTTCAAGAGAGGGATGGTTAAAGACAATTGAAGGGACTGAGCCACTGAGATTGTTGTGACTTAGATCAAGCACTTGTAAATTACTCAAAAACCTGAAGCTATCAGGAACTGTGCCTTGTAAGTAGTTGTTTCTCATGGAGATTTGAACAAGAGATGTTGGTAGTGTTGCTGGTACTTGTCCTGATATTGAATTGTCACTTGCATCTAAAAAGTAGAGATTTTTGAGCGAACCCAGTTCGGGAAACTCACCAGTGAGCTTGTTTGATTGAATTTCGAGACGCTTCAAGCTTGACAAGCCATCGAAACTCGCAGGAATTGTGCCTTCAAGGTTGTTATAATCAAGGAACAATTCTTGTAAGCCAGAAAGTGAGCCAATCGAGGTGGGTATTTCACCAGAAAACGAGTTTCTTGACAGACCGAGTCGAATCAGCCGAGTCATGTTTGAAAACGAGTCAGGGATAGACCCAGAGAAGTAGTTATTTGAAAGGTCTAGTGTTTCCAAATAAGGAAGGTTCCATGAAACAGAGGATAATGAACCAGAGTAACCAGCCTGATCAAGAGTCAGTTCAGTGACTCGGCTTAACTCAGAGACTGAAACGTCACACCTGAACCCACATGTGAATTTTTCACTGAAAAGATTGTCGCATGGATCAACTGTGAAATCCCATGAGCTCAAGCAAGAACCTGGATTCAGTGAGTTGGGGTCAAGCGAGTTCTTCAGCTCTTTCATGACTTGAATGTCTCCCCAGAAAGTCTTTGATTCTGCTAACCATGAAGCTGCTGTGAGTGTGACTAATAGAACAAGAAAACTGAAACTGAATCTCAGAGTGCCGCCCATTAATTAGCTAGCTAATAGCCTATAGGTAATTTTTCACTGGGAAAGAAGCTAAGTGAAGGGGAAATTTGAATGTTGATTGTGATGTGGGTGATTGAAGATAAGGAGCAGGGATAGATTGCAATGGAGGAGAGAATCAGGACCGTTCGTTTAGGGCAAAGTGCTATTGATTCGTGGGTCAGAGATCTTTTTGTGAGTGCTTTCACGGGCAAAATGTCAGAAGCTTTATATATATAATGCTGCTGCTCTGCTATTTAAATTTATCAATTTTGGGCTTATGTGATCGAGTAATAATATGTTGAAAGTGCGACACCTTGATTGATATAAATTAATTGACTCAAGCCTACGTGTATGTTGGCTCAATACACCTGTATTTCTGTTGTGGTCATAATTTCTTGGGGAATAGAACCTAAAAAGAAAATGATGAGAGTGAGAAATTTGAAAAATTGCATTTCTTCATTGATATTTGCATTTGCAAAGTTAGAATTTTAATTGAATGCCTGTAAAATTTGATTTTTTTTTTTTTAAAAAAAGATAAATATTTTTTATTTTATTAAGGGAAAATCAAAATTATATTATTAATAAATTAATTTATATAAAATTTTGAATTGAATGAAGTGTGATTGTCTCTCTTTGCCACGTGAAGTATGCAATTTCCATGGATTTTTTTTTTTGGGATCCAATTTGTATGAAGTTCTCGTTATAAGTAAGATTTGAGAATAGTGGCAGAGTCAAGAATTCAACACATGAGGGGTTAAGTTAAAAATTAATATAATTTTAAAAGATTAAACAAAAAACAAGGACCAAAATTTTGAACTTCATTAATAAATTTCATTCAATATATTTATAACTGTTCTCGACGAGCTTTCATATGTTGAAAACGTTGAATGATTACCTCATTATCAATACTATAAAAAAATATCATTTTCTATGTATACAACTAGGCTATCATTCAACTATTGATCTCTCATCCAATTTCGCAATCGATTTTTCACAAAATGTATAGTTGAAAATGTCATTTCCACTGTAGCTATGACAACCGGTAAAATCAATGCTAATGTCACCAATAAATAAATTAATGGAAACACTTTATCTTTTTTAGTTTCAACCATTCTTTTTGCAAGCTCACCAATCCCTTTCAATCTTGAAAAATCATTATCAGAACCCACATTGTTAAGGAATGTTAAGGAATATGAAATCAATATCCAAAATAGAATTCCTAGTACCATTATGATTCATGGTTCTATTATATTTCCCTATTAGATACAGATTTCCTATATTCATTATTATTGTTCATTACTATATGATTATGATTCCTTTTTTATTTTGATTTTCTATGTAACCTATATAAAGGCCCATACTGACCGGCGTAAAAACACACGTATAACGCAAGCGCACGTATCGTTCAAGTAGTATAAAAATATCGATCCCACGAGAACTTAATATCTAAACTATTAATTTTATAAGGTCAAATGATTACTAGTATCTAACAGGTTGATTGATTGATTTGAAATGGTGACGATTCTAAATTTAAAATCAAGTAAATAAAATTGTCGAAAATAGGTTTTAAGATTATTCAATATTAAAAACTATCTAGGGTTGTGATTTCTTTCAATATCATTTTAAAGATGAAGTGGTTATCTTAAAGTTGGGTAATATATTGATTTATTAACCTGGAACACTAAATTATGTGTAAGCCTCTATCGATGGTCAGATACAAATACTCAGTTTAACCCAATTGAACCATATGTCTATGTCAACCAAATTATCTGGATTCATTAAGTTTAAGTTCCAATTATGGCTACCCCGCCCGACAGGTATATTCCTATCCTGTAAGGAAATCTATTAAAGGGTTATCTATCCTCAAGGAAGATCGTGGGCTATTGAGTCTAAGGCTGAAACCTAAAATCCCTATGTCCAGTTCATTTTAGATTTACCAGATCAATTTTATTAATGGCCAGTTAATGAAAAAGTATTAAGATTAAGACTCAATAAATAAAACTTTATATTACCCAAATTATAATTTAACCCCTTATAAACCGGTGATATTGGATTTCATCACAACCCCAGATAACTGGCTTAGTTACGACACATATTTACGGGTAGTAAAAATTTAAATAAAATGAAAGACATAAAGTAAATTCTGAAAATTAAATACTGAAAAGTAAATTGCTGAAAAGTAAAAAAAAGTAAAAAGTAAAAAGTAAAAAGTAAAAAGTAAAAAGTAAAAAAAAAATAAAAGTAAATTACTGAAGTAAATTGCTGAAAAGTAATTACTGAAATTAAATAAAGTAAAAGTACAATAAAAGAAAATGCTGGGGTTAGAGGATCAACTTTTATTACTACTATTTTAGATATCTCCCTTAATATAATATATTAACTTTGCGTGATAATTACCAACCAGCCATATAGGAGGTATCCTGATTAAGTCAAATTAATAATTAATTACCAACCGACCAACCAGGCGGTATCCATACTTAGTCAGGTTAAAACCAATTTATAATTAATTTCCAACCGACCAATATAGCGGTATCATCATTAAGTCAGATTTTAAATAGTTTATATTTTATATTTAAGGGAGATTCATCTAGATAGCAATAATAAAAGCTTTACCTTTTACCCCAGCAAAGAGGAGTTACCTCCTCATTGCTTGAAAAATAAAAACTGCAAAAGTAAAGAAAAGGTTTGTGCGTAAAAGTAAATTGCGGAAAGTAAAAAACTGAAAAGTAAAGAAAAGAAAGTGCGAAAGCGGAAATTAATTACTGGAAGCTGTAAATAAACAAACAAGATACAATCTTCTTATTTATTCATTAGGAATTTCAAAGAAGAAAATATGAATTTTACAAATGAAATTGCTTGGTATTTATAGGCAAAATTTTGCCTATATCAAATCATCCATCAAATTCTCCACCAAATCCATTATTAATTTCTCCACTAATTACTCCACCAAATCCATAATTGCTCCACTAATTGCTTATCTTGTTTGGTGTTGATTTGATAATTTTTATTAATTATTTATTAATTTATATTTTGCTTTGAAAATGATTGATATTGACTTTAATAATTACACATCACATACTTCTGGATGGTTCATCAATTTCGGTCATGAAATCGTCAGAATTCGAAAATATTTTCTCTTTAAAAGTTGTAGATCTTTGAGTCTTCTTTAATCTGGCACTTGAATCAGCTCAATCCGATATCTGAGAAAACGTTATGCCCAAAATACGATAGATGCACAAAATTGGAATTCCCAAAACTGCACTTCGTCAAAACGCCCTTTCAAGTTTCCAATCTCCAAAATTAATATATCAAGTCCAATAATTGCCCTTATTTGACCCATATTTCATCCTAAATGATTTCATTGAGACCCGATATTATTTTATCTGTAAAATAAACTAAAACACATCAAAACGTTCATCAACCCGAGAAACTAAACAAAATATTAAGTTAAAGGGGCGGTAAATATTGATATATTTTCCGCTCATCACCTACCATTGTAAATTCACATAGAGTGAATTCAAGACTTTCTTTCATTATCTAACATGGTATCAGACACCAGGTTCTATTTTTTCTTGTTTCACTCTCTCTACTTTCATCGGCGCGTGGGGATCGCGGCCACCATCGGCACGTGAACCTCACGCGCCACCCCTTCGCACCACCCCTTCACAAGTGTGCTATGGGCCTGCTCCTTTCAGGTTTCGCCTCTTTTTAAGATTTTTCTTCCGCTCTCTGTTGGGATTTCACTCTCTCTCTGTCGGGATTCGGCTCTCTGTCAAGATTTCACTCTCCATTTGGCTTTGGTTCTCACGGGCTTCGGCTCTCTTTCGGGATTTCGCTCCATTTTTCGGCTTCGGTTTTATTTCGGGATTTCACTCCCTCTCGGGCTTCGGCTCTCTGTTGGGCTTCAGTTCTCTTTCGGGATTTCGCTCCCTTTTCCGGCTTCGGCTTTATTTCGGGATTTCGCTCCCTCTTGGGCTTCGGCTCTCTTTCAGGATTTCGCTCATTTTTTTCGGCTTCGGCATCCTCTTGGGCTTCGGCTACCCCTTCGGGCTTCGTAGGTTAAAGCTCTCAGGCTTCGGCATCCTTTTGGGCTTCGGCTCCTCCATTCGGGCTTCGTAGGTTAAAGCTCATCAATTATCTCAAGGTTTCCAGCCTCCAAGTTTCAAGATTTCCAGTTTCAGAACCCCGCTCTCCGATTTCAAGATGCAACCTCAAGCTTACTCCTTCGTTACCAGCTTGAGTTTGAGGGGGGTGTTAAGGAATGTTAAGGAATATGGAATCAATATCCAAAATATAATTCCTAGTACCATTAGGATTCATGGTTTTATTATATTTCCCTATTAGATAAATATTTCATATATTCATTATTATTCTTCATAAATATATGATTCATTTTCTATTTTGGTTTTCTATATAGCCTATATAAATGCCTTTACCATTGTAAATTCATACAGAGTGAATTCAAGATTTTCTTTTATTATCTAACATGTTAGATAATAAAAGAAAGTCTTGAATGAAAGAAAGTCTTGAATTCACTCTATGTGAATTTACAATGGTAGGGGCCTTTATATAGGCTACATAGAAAACCAAAATAGAAAAGGAATCATAATCCTATAGTAATTAACAATAATAATGAATAAAAGAAATCTGTATATAATAGGGAAATATAATAGAACCATGAATCCTAATGGTATTAGGAATTCTATTTTGGATATTGATTCCATATTCCTTAACATTCCCTAACACCCCCCATAAAACTCAAGCTGGTAACGAAGGAGTAAACTTGAGATTGCCTCTTGAAATCAGAGAGCGGGGTTCTGAAACTGAAAATCTTGAAACTTGGAGGCTGAAAACCTTGAGATAATGAATGAGCTTTAACCTACAAAGCCCGAAGGGGGAGCCGAAGCCCAAGAGGATGCCGAAGCCGAAAAGGGAGCGAAATCCCGAAAAGAGCCGAAGTCAGAGAGTGAGCGAAATCTCGAAATAAAGTCGAAGCCGAAAAGGGAGCGAAATCCCGAAAGAGAGCCGAAGCCCAAGAGGGAGCGAAATCTCAAAATAAGACCGAAGCCGAAAAGGGAGCGAAATCCCGAAAGAGAGCCGAAGCTCAAGAAGGAGCGAAATCCCGAAATAAAGCCGAAGCTGAAAAATGGAGCGAAATCCCGAAAGAGAGCTGAAACCCAAGAAGGAGCGAAATCCCGAAAGAGAGTCGAAGCTCGTGAGAACCAAAGCCAATGAGAGAGTGAAATCTCGACAGAGAGCCGAAGCCCGACAGAGATGGAGTGAAATCCCAACAGAGAGTGGAAGCAAAATCTTAAAAAGAGGCGAAACCTGAAAGGAGCAGACCCATAACACACTTGTGAAAGGGTGGTGCGAAGGGGTGGCACATGGGAAAAGCAATGTGGTGGTTGGCAACGGGGGGCGCGTGAGGGTCACGCAATTATGGTAGCCGTGATCCCCCACGCGCTGATGAGAATCAAAGAGAGTGAAACTAGAAAAGTCAGAACCTGAGCTCTGATACCATGTTAGATAATGAAAGAAAGTCTTGAATTCACTCTGTATGAATTTACAATGGTAAAGGCATTTATATAAGCTACATAGAAAACCAAAATAGAAAATGAATCATATAGTTATGAAGAATAATAATGAATATAGGAAATATTTATCTAATATGGAAATATAATAAAACCATAAATCCTAATGGTACTAGGAATTCTATTTTGGATATTGATTCCATATTCCTTAACATTCCTTAACACACATCCATAATATAAACTTCAATATGAATTTCAAGTGCCCTGAGATCCAGTGAAGAAAAATCATTTGGATAAAATTCAGCAAGGCGCAATAGTTTATATTTATCAAAAGCTGCAAATGAGTCATTTGGGCATAATCAAGCCAAACAAAGAAGCAATTCAATGTTCGTCTCATTGAAACGATAGTTTAGTTCTTGAAATTGCATGTCCAAAACTTCATAAAATAGTTCAACCCGATAACGATGTGTATTTTTGATCTTTTGGTGATCTTCCATGAGTAAAAAAATATCATCCATATTAGGAACATCAATATCATGATTCGCACAATAAGAAGAAACTTCACTAAGAGTCTAATCCATTCTCTTTCATTTTTTGCAAATTTTGCCTATACACTCCAATTAATTTAATGGCATTCACAATGTCTTGGTCTTTTGTTGTAATGCTTGCGATAACTCATGTGTAAATCCAAATATACTTTTCATCAGAAATAAGCTAAATATAAAATCAAATGGTTGCATGAACTCCAGTAATATTGTAGCTTGACTTTCGTTTCGTTTGACTTTCATTGCTCACTTGATGTGTTTCATTTTTTAACAAGTTTCAGAATTTAGGGAAAATTGAGAACAAGAAATAGAGATTTAATATAAAATAATTTTTTAATTATTTTTGAAATTTTTTTGGGCCCGGCAGGGACTGGCAACGTGGAACCGCCTATATTTGGGAACAATACTGATGTAAATAATTTTGTTTCCGTTTTTTCATAGAAAAATTATTTTTAAGATTCAAATATATGATCAAATAATTAGTAAATTTAACACTCAAATAATTATTAAATTTAACACTTAATTATTGCGATAGCCACGATCTTATTTATGCAAAAAGAAAATTAGAAATTCTTCACGATTCCACACTTATGGAACCGAACCGGAACATGACCAGATGATTCCGGTTCGATTTCGATTTTTTTAATTAATTTAAAATTTTAAAAATTCATTTTAAAAAATAGAAATCAGATATTACTAATATTACCAAATACAAATAATGAAAAAAATATTATATTAAATTAAAAATAAAAGAGCTTAAATTTAAATTTATAAGAACTTAAGCTACCTACATATCCTCTCTCGGATGAGAGGAATCAAAATTCGAATAATTCCATTATATTTCTTTAGATAGTTAACCCCATTACAATTATTTACTCATAATCATTATTTGTTCATGTCGTTGATCTTTTAGCTCTCGTTCCGCTTGCAGTTACAGATATATTGTCAAACAAGTCTTCAAAATCATCGGGGGTGTCTTCTTGTTGCCTTAGATCAGCCCTGGTCCAATCATCGACACATCCAGTTGCTTCTAAGGTGCTTGGATCTAATGAATATCGTCTCACTTCTAAAATATTACCGCTTAAGATGAAAGCTTATTCAAACGCAACGGTGGAAGCAGGTGCTATCATCACCTCTTTAATAATAATCGATAAAATATGATAGACATTTTAATATTGGTTCCACCGATCAAGCACTTTAAAAATTTTACTTACAACACTTTCAGCAGAAAAACTCGAAAGTTATTGATAAATAATTATCTGATTTCATATTGTTAGTCGTGATTTCCTTTTATTTTCTAGTTCATTGTAGTAACCAGTGATCACCTATGCTGAGTCTTGAATCCGGTATGAGTTGGCTACTATATTGAGCCACTGATTGCAAGTTGTATCTAGTGACATAATCCTTAAATAGTTCTATTAAATCATTTTTTATTCTATCTAATATTTTTCTAACATTAATTTCATCCTCTTTTCCTAAAATTGAGAATGAGAGAATTATTGGTGTATAGACAAATGAATTATGGCCCCATATTTATAGATTATTTGGTTAATTTTGTGATGCCTAAATTATCTCTAAAAGTAGCCGTTTTATTACTGTTATTGAGGATAATTTAGTCATTTTAAAAATATATATTTAGCAGGGAGCCGTTGGAAAACAGTTCCGGTTGGAACCGTGGAACCTTACGGTTCAAGGGAACCGTAAGCTTTCGGTCCGATTCCTTAGAATCGGAAAATTTTAATGATTTCGGTTCCTTCCGATTTCGTTTCCGGTTCGATTTAGGTTCTGAATCGGAACAGTGACATGGTCTATTTACAGCCTTATTTATCTCATCATATAAATTTATTATGATAAGATTATGATTCGGTATATTAATTAGTTGAACATCTAGATCTCTTATATTGGACATTGGAGCTAAATGATGAACAAGATTAATAATAATTGGGAAATTTATAAAACTAATCAAAAAAAGATATCCATTTATCAAAATGAGTCATAATGTTTGTCATTTATATTTCCAACCACAGTTTCCGAAGTATACACATCGAAATTGGTATAAAAAAGTTTTTAATTTTTATTTTTTAACTCAATACTTCAGATATCCGAACTATTATTTCGGATCTCCAAAGTTTTGATTCGAATCTCCGAAGTACTCTTCAGATTTTTAAAGTTTGAAAAAATATTTATAAAACCGGGCATTCTCCATTTTTTTCACTAAAAGAACTTATCATTTATTTGCCAATCTATTTTTCGAAATTTCTTCATATTCTCTTAAGTCTAAAATGAAATAAATACCTCAAACTTTCTACAGTGATGGGCCTTGGGAGAAATTAGATAACATGAAAAAACTTCGAAAAATGGGTTGGCAAAACAACGATAAATTTTTGTAGTGAGAAAAATTGGAGAATGTCCGATTTGATAAATATTTTTTCAAATTTCAGAATTCGAAGAATACTTCGGAGATCTAATTCAATACTTCGTAGATCCGAAGTAATAGTTCGGATATCCGAATTATTGAATAAAAAAATAAAAAAAAATTAAAAACTTAGGAGATCCGAAATTTTGACTTCGGATCTCCTAAGTTTATACCAACTTCGGTGTGTACATTTCAGAGACTGTGACTGAAAATATAAATATCAAACGTTGTAATAAATGGATATATATTTTTTGATTAATTTTATAAATTTCCCATAATAATTTCTGGAGCCTCCGCATTTATCATTACTAATCAATGCAATTTGTTTGTTTTCCACTTTTTAACGCCTTATTATTCAAGGAAACTGGAATGAAAGCAATGATTTCAGCACTTTCAATAGATCAATTTCCATCAAATTGGAAATTCACATGGGCACTATTTGGAAATTCACATGGGCAGAATGGGTAAATCTTGCAAGAAACCAATTGTAAAATCACATTTTCAATGAATTTTGAGCTTGGTTTCATGAAAATATCCACAAAGAGTTTTATGATTTTAATTTTTATCATACCTATACTTGAGTGTCTCTTCCTAAATAGTTATTCGAATTGGATTTTAAACTTTATAATTATATCGCTTGTTTGGAGGGAAGCCTCTTATTTGTCAAGGGATTAGCTGACTCCGTCAATTTTATTTTAACTATTAGTATTAAATAAATAATAGAAATATTTTTTTTTGAAATTATTGGAAACCCCACTGCCAAACCACACTTTTCGAGCTTAAGCTTAAGCGAGCAGGTAAAACCTCCGGCTACCTCTCTGAATGGCTCTTTAAACTCAATGTAATTGCTGATGATGCTATTAATAAAATAAATAAGACTTCTGTTTACTTGCTTGAATCTTCTATATTATGGCATGCTAAACTAGATCACATTAACTTTAAATGTATGCATAGAATGGTCAATCTTGGCTTATTGCCTAATTGTACAAAAGATAATATGCATAAGTGTGAAACATGTGTTGAATCAAAGTTTGCTAGCAAGTCATATAAATCTATGACTAAGAGATCAAATTAATTATTAGAATTAATTCATACAGATTTGGGTGATTTTAAATCAATATCAAGTCGTGGTGGAAAGAATTACTACGTCACTTTTATAGATGATAGTAGTAGATACTGTTATGTATATTTGATACATAGAAAAGATGAGACTTTTAATATGTTTAAGACATATAAAGCTGAGGTGGAAAATCAGTTAGACAAGAAGATCAAAATATTACGATCTGATAGAGGCGGAGAATATGAATCTAATGCCTTCGCAGAATTTTGTGCTTCTAATGGAATAATTCATCAAACAACAGCACCCTACACTCCACAACAGAATGGGGTAGCTGAACGGAAAAATAGAACTCTAAAGAATATGATGAATTCCATGATTAACAGTTCTGGTTTACCACATAATATGTGGGGTGAAGCGTTACTTACAGCTAACACCATCTTAAACAGAATTCCACCAAAGAAGAGTGATCAATCTCCATATGAAAAATGGAAGAAAAGGCTACCGCCATACAAAATCCTGAAAGAGTGGGGTTGCCTAGCAAAGGTTCAAGTTCCCTTGCCTAAAAGAGTTAAACTTGGACCTAAAATCATTGATTGTGTGTTTATTGGATATGCCAATAATAGTGCAGCATACCATTTTCTAGTAATCAAATCAAGAATTTCGGATATCCAAGTAAATACAATTATTGAGTCTAATAATGCTGAATTGTTTGAGCATATATTTCCTTATAAGAATATACTTGATAAAAATAAACGAAAAATGCCTGAATTTAATCAAGAGAATGAGAATGATGTTGCCACTTCATCTGGTGTTCAAAATAAGGATTTGGAACCAAATAAATCAACTCTCCAAGAGAAAGATTTAGAACCTAGAAGAGGAAAAAGAATCAAGGTAGCAAAATATTATGGACCTGATTTTTTAACCTTTCTCACTGAAGCTGAACCTCAAACATATCAAGAGGCCATAACTTCGTCTGAATCTGTTTATTAGCAGGAAGCAATAAATAGCGAAGTAGAATCCATTCTACAAAACCATACGTGGGAGTTAGTAGACTTACCATCCGGTTGCAAACCGATTGGTTACAAATGGATTTTCACAAAGAAATTGAAGCCTGATGGTACAATTGATAAATACAAAGCTCGTTTGGTAGCTAAAGGATACCGTCAAAAATAAGGATTTGATTTCTTTGACACATACTCACCAGTAACCAGAATAACATCTATAAGGATGTTAATAGCGATTGCAGCAATTTATAATTTGGAAATACATCAAATGAATGTAAAAACTACATTCTTAAATGGTGAGTTGGATGAAGAAATTTATATGGAACAACCTAAAGGGTTTGTAGCAAAAGGACAAGAGAAAAAAGTGTGTAAACTTGTGAAGTCACTTTATGGACTTAAACAAGCGCCCAAATAATGACATGAGAAATTCGATAATACAATGTTATCACATGGATTTCAGATCAATGAATGTGATAAATGTGTTTACATCAAAAAAACGAATAATGATTCATTTGTCATTGTATGTTTATATGTTGATGATATGCTCATCATGGGACCGAATTTAAGTGTCATAAACTCCACGAAGAAAATATTGAATTCGACCTTTGAAATGAAAGACATGGGAAAAGCTGATGTTATCTTAGGAATTCGAATACAAAGAAGTAGTGATGGTTATATTCTAAGCCAATCACACTACGTGGAAGCAATTCTTCGGAAATTTGGACATTTTGATAGTAGTCCATCTAAAACTCCGTTTGATCCTAAGAGTAGGGGTGGGCAAAAAAACCGACCGAACCGAACCGAACCAAACCGCAAACGAACCAAACCGGACCGAATTTACGGTTTTTTTCCTAACGGTTCGGTTTGCGGTTCGGATTGGCCCACCCCAAACGGTTTACGGTTCGGTTCAGGACCTAATCCGAACCGCACCTGTTAAACCGAACCGAACCGTTATAATTTAAAAATTATAAATTTTATAAAAATTTTATATTTTTCTTTTAATTTTATTCTATGTTTTCTTTTTATTAGTATGGTAATACTTTTATTCTTAAATTTTTGTTAATATATTTATTTGTTAATACTTTTATTCTTCAATTTATTTGTTTTATGGTAGCATCATTATTCTTGAAAGTAAGATGTTGGATTTGTCTCTTAATTAGAATGATGGTAGCATCATTATTCGAGGTAATTTTTAAAAAATACAAGAATTAATTGTGCCTCATTTTTCAATCCTTTATGGAGTGCCTTTGTTCCCTGAAGTCACAGCTTACACCCTAGCACTTCATACCATTTGTTGGATAGACTAGTTTTTTTTTCACTTAAGTGGATGAAATTTTATTTTAAATATAATAATCCGTAAACCGAACCGAACCAATCCGTAAACCACTGGTTTAAAAAAATTTCAATCCGAACCAAACCGTTATTTAATGGTTTGGTTTGAGAGGTAAAAAATCCGAACCGTAAAATATGGTTTGGTTTGGTTTTTAGCAAAAACCGAACCAAACCGAACCGCGCCCACCCCTACCTAAGAGTACATTAAAGAAAAATGTTGGGGACAATGTGTCACAACTAGAATATTCTCGTATAATTGGGACGTTACAATACATCACGAATTGTACTAGACCAGACATTGCCTACTCTGTGAATAGATTGGCAAGATATATGAGTAATCCTTCAAATGATCACTGGGATGCTTTAGTTAGAGTATTGAGATATCTTAAATACTCAATGAAGTATGGTTTACACAATACAAAATATCCACCAGTTTTGGAAGGATATAGTGATGCCAATTGGATTTCGAATGATACAGAAAAAGCAACAAGTGGATATGTGTTTACACTTGGTGGAGCTGCAGTATCATGGAAATCACAAAAACAAACGTGTATATCACGTTCAACAATGGAATCAGAATTCATAGCCTTGGATAAAGCTGCTGAAGAAGCAGAATGGCTAAAGAATTTCTTGGAAGATATTCCAATGTGGCCTCAACTTGTGACGGCCATATGTGTGCACTGTGACTGCATGGCTGCTATTGGGAGAGCAAAGAGCCATATGTATAATGGGAAGTCAAGGCACATAAGAAGAAGACATAACACTATAAAATATATGCTCTCGACTGGCATTATTTTTATTGATTTTGTAAAATCAAAGGAGAATATTGCAGATCAATTAACAAAGGGTATACCAAAGGAGCAAGTGTTATATTTATCGAGGGGAATGGGCTTAAAGCCAACACAATGAGAAGTAACTTAGCGGAAACCCAACCTAGCAATTTGGTAAATCAAAGTCTAGGTTCAATGTGGAAAACTAGTTGGGTGAAACTCAAGTAATAGAGCATAACAAGCTGCCCATTCCTATGATAAGAGAAGTTATCCTGTTTATGACGATAACGATGAATGATTGATTATTCTTAATGACAAATTAATTGTTGGGTTTAAATCAAGTCCCATGATCATAGATTAAGCATGAAACAAGTGTAAATACAACCAAAGGAGGTGCAGAATGACTCACATTGATCGGTAGAGATGCAATGAAGATAAAAAAAAATGCACTGCCCTTGGGAGCTCGGCAGTGGGCTGCTCGTGGTAGGGGCTGCACGACAGTGGGTAATCTTCCTCCTCCAAGAATCGGCCATGGACGTCCATTGAAGCTCCAAGCTTTGTTGATAATCATCCATGCTCACAAACTCACTGCCCTAACACCTTGGTATGCCTCCTAGAGTGTGCTAGCACAAAGATCTTGCAACAAAATCATGTCTTTTTCTTATCCATTTTGCTCGGTCAAAACCAGAAAACACAGATGAAGAATCGGTCATGAGACCGTGAGAGAGATGAAGAGCATTTTGGCTCCCAAAGCCTAATACGTAAAAGAGAGAGAGCAAAATGAGTGGGAAATATAAAAAAATTGTAAAAGGGTTTTATAATTTCCAAAATTATTAAAACCATTTACCATTTCTTTAATTTCCATAAAGCAAGCATTAAATGCTTGTCAATCACCACAAATCAACTCACATCAATCACTCAAATGTCACATCACTCAAAGTGATATGTGATTTGACGTTTGATGTGACTAATGATTTGACGCTTGATTTGACTTGCGTACCGCACTCGAATTCGAAATGCGAATGCGCTCGCAAATAATCCCGGGCTCGGGTTCGCTAATTCCAAATTAACGAATTTTCCGTTGCGTCATAATTAAATGATTACACCTAGCGAAATCATTATTCACCTCGCTAACGAATTAATTCTAAATTAATTTGCTCGCCCGAATTAAAATCTAATTTTAATTCCGTGTCGAAATCCAATTTCGTTTAATATATCAAATATATTAATTTTATCGATTAATTCCAAATTAATCGTTCTCTCTCTTTAATTGATATTTTATCCCAGATAAAATATCTCCGCAATTAATCCCAGATTAATTTTCTCTCTCATTAAATAAATCCCAGATTCATTAAAGTGCGAGTCATACGTCATCGGTGAATCTTCGGGGAGCGACCCATGAGATCTCCGGATATGTTGACAGTAAATCGGGTCGTCGGACTATCTGAACACGTAAGTACCTCGTACTACGTTTACACTGATTCACAAGACAATGTTGGCTTCTAGCAAAGCGCCATGCCTACCCAATTCTCCAGAAATATGCTTACAGGAATAAGCGATCTATAACAGGCGTAGTATACGTGGTATTGCGTATTTCGATCCAGTATCAGATGATCACTTGCTAGGCCTGGGGCTGGAATTGTGTCTGCCCCGTACGAAGCACATGTCGGATGTCTGGTAACTAGTCTCTATATCAGATAACTATGACCTAGTCATATTATCCCGATGACTGCAGTACTTAAGAGAACCAGTACCGTATCCTACGTGACCATCATCTCCATATGACTGGAGTGACACTTCTATCTTGACATCACACCCAACACACTACGATTCTCAATATACCAAGTATTGGCGTACACAGAACCTGTTAAAGCCCTGGACGACCTCAACCAAAGTATATTGATTGTCGCAAGTATTAGCGGTGCAAGTCTCAGGTTAAGACCAAATACACCTACCCTGATTTCGGACTTCCATAGACACATAGTCATACTACCAATGGAATTCCGAAGGGGTCTATCCAGAGCGAAGCTGTTTCCCGTACCATCGGTAAAACACAACCTCCTACTACACTTGCATGAGTATCCTATACCCAAATATATGAGAACTATGTTGTTGTGCCCTCACAACGCGCACAAGTATAATACTAGTCTTTTACGTATTTATCGATGTCCAATCTCGATAATACTCTGACTAGGGATATTTAATGATTTATCCTTCATGGACTGATACTGTCTCATATCATTCTCCGTCCAGGAACAAATCATATGGACCTCTCATCATTTATACATCTAGGTGATCTAATCACATATAATAAGAGTGCAATCTCCTTTGTCACATAGTTAATTTGTACAACAACACAATGATCTGTACAAATAGTGACGCTATGGGTCATAATTGTCCAACATTAGTATTATACGATACTATAAAATTTTGTGTCACCTATATAAGAGTAATGTGAGTTTGCATTTATGAGAATTAAATGGCTAAATTCTCTAAAGCTCCTATGAATCCAGGATTGTTCAGGACCAAAATGAACACAACCGAATGAATCGAAAGATGTCAAAATTGAATATGTGTGATACTTATTGCCTAGATTTACAAAATATGATGAACAGTTCAATGTCTCCTATACACACTGACTCATCGGTAAATCCAATAAGTATTTACTAAGGAAGGTTCAAGTCCAAAAGACACCTCTCCTGATGCATATCAATTTTAAGTTTTCTCCAGATCATGTTATGTACAGTATCACCACTATTTGTTATACAAATGTGGGGTATTGTAAGAGTTTGTATATCAAATAGTGATAGTAATCCCACATTGAAAATGTAAAGGGAATATGGAAAGTTTATAAGTGGACTTTGCAAACTTATATTAAATTGGAATGATAAGGCTTGAGCTTGGGGCTCTTGGACTCATATGATTAATTAAATGCCTTATTTAATAAAACATTTTTATTTTTGAATTTGGTCTTAATATGAAGACTTGTGTCTGATCAACACACCTCTTCAGACTTATTGAAAAACTAAAAACGTTTTTAACTGCAACCACCATTTTTTGATTTCTATATAAAGAAATAGGAGGTCAGAGGAAGACATATGAAATATATACATAATACATTCCAACGTTTTTCTATCTGATTGATCTGAAAATAAAAGCAAAAACATCTAGTAGATTCGCCAGAGGTTGAATTTCAGTGCATAGATTCGACTTACAGATTGTTGAATCCTGATGGCAGACGTCTGAAGAACTACAAACACAAGAGTAGGGACGAAATTCTGCTATAGGACATAGCATTTACGCTAGCCTCAATCTTCAAGTCAGTGAGTTTATTGATTTCGTTTACTTGCACTGTAAGTTTTTGTTGTTGATTCTGTAAGTTTCTGTTGGTTTGAGATTGATTACTTGTTTTAGTTTCTGGTTTTGATTTGTATTACGTTACAAGTTTTTGTTTAAATAAAATTATTACATTCGTTGATTGTTTCTCTAACAGACTTTACAAGAAACGCATTACCTGAATTCGAACCCAGAACCTCAAGGTGAGATCCTGAGCCTTATACTACAAAGACACGCTACTTGGGGACAAATATAAAAAATACCCCATGAATTTATAAATTAAACTCTTACAAATTACAAATTCCCCCTCGTAAAATCTCATGGCTTTGCCCCTGTCGCTAGCGACATCATATATTGGATCTTTTGACCCCATTTATACTCATTACCCACCACAATTAGATGCCAGCACCCATTGCATCCCTTGAGATTCAGTTGTTACAAGATTATCTCAAGAAAGTTGAAGAAGGGGTTCTCTTTCAAAAGTTGGTGCGGTTCTACTCTTTATGCATATAATTTAACATTATTATTGCTAACGAACTTTGAATTTTAACTTAGTTTTATCTAATTAATTAAGTCTAATCTTTTCCAGCATGCAGATTCTTCAATAGGTACACCCGACGCAACTAAATTGCTGTTATAGAGAATCCTTAACAGCAATTATATTTATAAATTATCTTTACGAGTAGTGATAGATATACTCTCTAAATATAGAATGAGTACATAATTTTAATTTAAAACTAATCACAATGATAAATGTACTGAATGAGTACTCATTCAGTATAGTTAAATTATGATTATAAATTAAAATTTTGATTTAATTAAATAATTTTTTATATTTACAACCTCTCTAATTGTTTTAAAATTAAAATTCTGTACTCATTCCATATTTGGAATTCAGAGAGTACATCTATTACTATTGTTATCTTTATTACGTCTCATACTTTTGGTTTGTGTTTTAATTTATCTTTGTATCTCTACTAAATTTACAGGGCCAAGACTTTTTCATTCTCTAATAATTTAGAGGCCATACATGATGACAACGAGCGAAAACTTAGAAAGGAAAACGAAACTAACTTTAAGTAAAGTAGAATCAAAAGGATACTTCATAATTTCCCTTGACATTATTATGTTCTAAAATATGTAGGTTTCTTTTCATAGTTTATGTCAATATCAATTTATATTTTATCCGATCTCGCTTTGACATATGATAAATTTGAGTAATTACAGGCCAAAACAAGGGGAAAAATCAGTGAAATAAGGGCTTGAAGATGAGAATCTGAAGACAGACCCTCAGTTTGCCAACTAAGCAACTAGAGTTTTTATCTTTTCCTTGTACTTCTTTGTTTATTATTTATTTCATTGTAATAACCTTGAGTATTTTGCCATTAATGAAAGTGATGTTGAACTATTTTTCCTTAGACCTAAGATTGTGAGGAAACCCAATCATTAGCTTGAACTTGTGAGATCTTTTAATGGTCGAGAAATGATGGGTTGATTATTTATCTATGTTTATGTTTATTGTAATCTTGTTGTTTGATCACCAATTAGGTTATTGAGACATGGAAAAGGAAGTTTTTTATTCAAACCTTGGTAAATAAAGCATGATTTAACACTTAAGTTACTAAATGTTGAATTCCCAATTTAGGATAAGAATTTATCTAATTGGCATGTGCAATTGATTGTAAGATTTGAGGATAATTAAGTCTAATTAACTCAATTGATAAAGAAATCTGACTAACTGATTAATGAGGTTAATTTTGTAAAGCTATCGGAAGAGTCTTATAGAGAGATTACTCTCATAAATCGATAATTTATCATCATCTTCCCGCCATTAAGAGATTGTATTGAGTAATGTGAAGTGATCGAGGGAAATCATAATCTTCAATATCCTTTTAATTGATTATCCAATTGCATTATTCTCAATCATATGTTTGTATAAGATTGTAAATTCAAAATTTTAGTGTTTGGTAATTTAATACGTAAGTCTCTGGAAGATTGATATTCATACTATATTATTTGAACGATATGTATAATTACTTATAGATTTGTGCATAGAAAGTTAGCATCAACAACATCATTTGTTCTTTTTTTGTTAATGAAATAAAATTGTGAAAGCTATATTGACCAACTTAAAAAGTATTAGAATAACTATGTAATTGCCGTTAGGGTAAGGGTTGCGAGCAGTTTCCTCCTTAATTATTAGTAGAATAGATATATCTCTATTATGAAAACAAAGTTCATCTCTAGTAGACGTAGACTGATAGTGATTTTGTATAGCACATAAGCGCACACATCATACAAGTAATATAAAAAAAATATCAATCTCATGAGAAATTATTGATGTCAAACATAAAATTTTCTCAACCCCAATATTATTTAGGCTAGCGATTATGAAATGCAAGAATTATTAATTAAGTGAATTAAAGTAAAATCAAGTAAAATTAAACACACGAAAATAGTAAGATGAGAACAACCTAAGATCACAAGTTCCCCACAATATTCTCTTAAATTTTTTTCCTCTCTTTATAACTGATCAACTATGAAGAATTATTAACATAGAACACGAAATTATTCCGATGGTCGAGTAGAAATGTCTAACTTCGTTCAATTATCTATATTCCTATGATAATTCATCTAAGCTATACTCATTAAGAATAAGTTTTACACATGGTTATACATATCTTGCATGTATATTCATATCATACACACAAATATATTAATTAGAATGAGATCATGCGTTATCAATTTCCAATGCTAAACCAAAACTCTTTTTTCTAAGTTCATTATGGTTTAACACAACTATCATATTGGTGATCAAGTAATATAAAATATTAAGCATAGATAATGATAAATAATCCTCACAAAATGTCACAAATCAATCATAAAAGAGATTCAATTAATCAAAAGTTTATATTAGGTTCCATTATAATTCTAGAACAAGATCTAGTTCAAGAGGAATAACATAAACAACAATACCATATTCAATATAATAAATAACAAAGAGTTAATAAAGAAGGGATAAAAAAACAAATAATGAAGGTTATCAATCTTCAATATCTGAAATCCCTCTTGTTTTTTCTTGAATGGTTTTTGAGTTTAAAGAGAGTTTTGCCCTCAAAAGAGGCTTATTTTTCTCCCCAAATTCATATGTGAAGTAACTCTAAACGTTCATCTTATATAGATATCATAAAACTAAATTTCATATTCAATTTAGGAGTTATTGCATTGGTGGCATACCATAAAGGTCTTAGTAGCATGCCACCTATATTTTCTAACTCACTGGAATTATTTTAACTGTCTAGTGTCACGCCACGAACTATTTTGTATCACGACACTAGTTGACAGTGCAAAACCGTTAATTTAAAGCTTGATTTTAGCCAAGAATGAATCTGATTCAGTATTCGACATAATCTATAAAGTTATAGATAATTAATTCTTTTTTTTCCAGCATAAATTAAATCACCTTGATTAGACATTGTATGAGAATGTTATGACCAAAATACAGAAGACTGTATAAATTAGGAAGTCATTGGTGCAAATAAAGAATTTTCGGGTTTCACTATGTTTTGCTCGATTCTCTATAAAAATACATCATAAATAATAAAACAATGAATATTATTATATCTAACATATTCAAGAACATAATTTTGAGGGGAATTAATGGTAGATATTATTGAAAAGCGTATAATATGTCCAATCATCACACCCTTAAACTTGAATTAGTATTTGTCCACAAGCAATGATAAAATAAAATAACATAATAAATAACAAATAAACTAACTAAGCCACTTTCATATGATCGCAATTGCATTTATCGTATCCAACAAGCCTTTAAACCTATAGGCGACCTTAGTGGACAATTTATAGTCTCGTAAGGGCCTATAACGATAACACTCACATTCATTATCTGAAACTACTAAATAAACAAACAAACATAACATGGTCAAATTTTTCACAATAATGTCTCAAAGATCATTATATAAGATGACAATCACTCAAAGAAAATTTCAAAATGCAGTAAACAGTCATAACTTTCTACAAAAATCAAATTCATTTCAATTTAATTCTTGCAGTGTGTGTGAATCAATCCCATCATAGTTTATCCTCTAAATCATCAATTTTAACATTTTTTCATCTTGACAATCAAAATACAATGTGTAAAACTAACCTATATAGCTTAAAGTCTCTATATTTTATCATTAATCTCATGTATCTTAGCTTTTATATTTACTATTATTTTTTCTCTCACTTTTTTTTAGTGAGCTTTTGACTGGCGTGAACACACACGTATAACGCAAGCACACGTATCGTTCAAGTAGTATAAAAATATCGATCCCACGAGGACTTAATTCCTATTGCTGTTATTAATTGTTGAATCTATTTATTTACAAATATCTAATTAAATGGAGAAGAGAATGATTGTTTGATTGGTTGAATGTGGTTTTCCTCAATTAAAATAAATAAAATAAAGAAAAGAAAATACTAAGGAAAATAACAAAAGACTCAAAGATCTAGGGTTGTGAATCTTTCTAATATCTTTTAAAAGATGAAGTAGTTATTTCATTTTTTGTGTAATATATCGGTTTACTAACCTGGAACACTAAATTATGCGAAAGCCTCTGTCGATGGTCAGACGCAAATACCCAGTATAATCCAATTGAACCATATGTCTATGTCAAACAAATTACCTAGATTCATTAAGTTTAAGTTCCAATTATGGCTACCCCCGCCCGACAGGTATATGTCTATCCTGTAAGGAAATCTATTAAAGGGTTATCTATCCTCAAGGAAGATCGTGGGCTATTAAGTCTAAGGCTGAAACCTAAAATTCATTTGTCAAGTTTATTTTAGATTTACCATATCAATCTTATTAGTGGCCAATTAACAAGACGCATTAAGCTTAAGACTTAATAAGTAAACCTTTAAATTACCCAAACTATAAAATAACTCCTTATAAACCGGTGATATTGGATTTCATCACAACCTAGAAAACTGGCTTAGTTACGACACATATTTAGGGTAGTAAAAACTTAAATAAAATAAAAGACATAAAGTAAAATGCTGAAAAGTAAAATACTGAAAATTAAATGCTGAAAAGTAAATGCTGAAAAGTAAATTACTGAAAAGTAAATGCTGAAAAGTAAATTGCTGAAAGTAAATTGCTGAAAAGTAAATGCTGAAAAGTAAATTGCTAGAAAGTAAATGCTGAAAAGTAAATTGCTGAAAGTAAATTGCTGAAAAGTAAACGCTGAAAGTAAATTACTGAAAAGTAAATAAAGTAAATGTACAATAAAAGAAAATGTTGAGGTAAAAGGATCCACTTTTATTACTTCTATTTTAGATATCTCCCTTAATATAATATATTACCTTTGCATGATAATTACCAACCAGCCATATAGGCGGTATCCAGATTAAGTCAAATTAATAATTAATTACCAACCGACCAATCAGGCGGTATCCAGTTTAGTCAGGTTAAAACCAATTTAAATAATTACCAACCGACCAATATGGCGGTATCCTCGTTAAGTCAGGTTTTAAATAGTTTGTATATTATAATTAAGGGAGATTAATCTAAATATTAGTAATAAAAGTTTTACCTTTTACCCCAACAAAGGGGAGTTACCTCCTCATTACTGAAAAGTAAAAACTGAAAATTAAAGAAAGAAAAGTACTATGCGCAAAAGTAAATTGCGGAAAGTAAAAACTGAAAAGTAAAGAAAATAAAGTGTGAAAGCGGAAATTAATTACTGAAAGCTGTAAATAAACAAACAAGATACAATTTTCTTAGTATTCTTAAGGAATTCCTTAGAAGAAAGTATGAATTTACAAATGAAATGACTTGGTATTTATAGGCAAAATTTTGCCTCCATCAAATCATCCACCAAATCCATTATTAATTACTCCACTAATTGCTTATCATGTTTGGTGGTGATTTGATAATTTTGATTATTTATTTATTAGTTTATTTTTTTGCTTTGAAAATGATTGAAAGTGACTTTAATAATTACACACAACACACTTCTGGATGGTTCATCAATTTCGGGCATGAAATCTTCAGAATTCGAAATTATTTTGTCTTTCAAAGTTGTATATCTTTCAGTCTTCTTTAATCAGGAACTTGAATTAGCTCAATCCGATATCGGAGTAAAATGTTATGCCCAAAATACGACAAATGCGCAAAATTGGAATTTCCAAAACTGCACTTCGTTAAAACGCCCTTTCAAGTTTCCAATCTCCAAAATTAATATGTCAAGTCCAATTTTTGCCCTTATTTGACCCACATTTCGTCCTAAATGATTTCATTGTGTCCCAATATTATTTTATCTGTAAAATAAACTAAAACACATCAAAACGTTCATCAAACCCGAGAAACTAAACAAAATATTAAGTAAAAGCGCCAGTAAATATTGATATATTTTCCGCTCATCACCTTTCACACCATCCGTGAAAGTATCATTTCTCTTTATGGTAGAGCATTTTCTGAATGCAACCATAATACACGAAAATATAGTTCAGCTTACTCAATGGTAGCTCACACTTAAAGATTATATGTGACTATTTGATATGTTAGCCTTCATATAATTCTAAGATATAGATAGATATATACGCTAACGATCATTCATTCAATCAATTATCTCAATTCAAACTATGTCAATATTAAATTTGAAGTTTAAACTAAAACATAATTGATGTAAGTGCATGCATATGCAGAGAATCATCTTAACACAAACTTAACTTAAGAATTCATTGTTGACATCAACCAACATTTATCATTTTCTAAGAGCTAAAATTTTTAATACAGATTAAATTTATATCATAGGCTTATAATATTTTAACTATGATATGGCTAAAAACAAAATTTTTTATCATAAAAACATAAATTTTCATTCCATAGGCCCAAACTTAAAATAAACATTGTCCTCAATATTGAAAAATAAAATAAAGGTATAATAAATAGATGTTCCTCAAGTTTTACGTAGTAGATGGGTTCCTCGTTGGTTACTGTAGGAGCAAAGCGGGGTTTACCACTATGCCTATGATTTCGGCGATCATTACGTTGTTGGGCTTGCGGCCCGTAAAGAGTACAGATAGTCCCACAGAGACTAACCGAAGAATAAGTGAGTCTTCACCCGGTATGAGATACTAGGAATGATTTAAGGCCGCATTACACCCTTCATAAGGTCCGACCTTAAACCTGTTTAGGTTCGAAATGGTCTCTTACTTATGCTAGTATAATATTTACGCTCAAATAAGGTACCCCACATCTTATAATGTAACCACACATAAAATAATTTATAAAGCATACAATTTACGCAAGCATGAATTATAAAGACAATAAATAATTAAATATACATAAATCATTACAACATTGATAAAATAATAATGAAACAGATCTGGGCATGCATCTCATAGGCCTGGCCTAGGAGAGGTCGGGCCGGACATGTCCATAGCAGGTCGGACATAACATTAAAAATATGGCCAGACTTGTAGGAAGTCGGTCGAACGTAGTGCGTAACTTAAGAATGCATAAACATGTTTATACACACACAAATATCGTGAACAAGCATTTTAGGTATATTTATAATGGAATGACCATCTCTAGTGGTACATGATATTATATCCCGAGTGTGAACTATATTACCGTTCATTTGTAATCGGCTATGGAACTTACATCCATATTTTCATCCTATATACCACTGGATCACAAGGTCGAATACAAATCATGTCCGGCCAGACATAAACAAATCTCGCCAGACTTATTTTGTGGACCAGACAGTAAACAAAACATGCTAACAATGACAAAAAATCATAACATACTAAAATAATAGAGAATTAACAACGCATGCATATTATCAAATAAAACATGAGACAAAATAATTAGACATTCATAAAATAATGTAATAGGAAAATGACTAAACATGCAGCTAATCTACAGATTGCAGTAAGGGCGGCCGAATATATGTATATCTGGTCGGGAGTGTGCGCATGTCTGGCCGGATGTTATGTATGTCCGGTCGGAGATACTGTGTAATAACATAAGCTCCAAAACATGCAGAAGTAAGAGGGTGCCCTCAGGTCGTACAATTTCAATGTAGTTTGGCTATGAAGACACCTCTGATTGTTAGGTGGTTGCTGAATTCACACCAGATAGTAGGGAACTCCAAGGATTGGTTTGGTTTTTTTCTTTTTAAAAATCTTTTTAGGGTTTTCGATTTGCAGAGATTTCTCTTGACGGATTCGAACCTGCTTTTGTGAAAGGTAAGTGCTCTTTGTATAGTGTAAATGCTTGGTATGAACATGGAAGAGAAACATAATTCTTTAATTTCCTCCTGTCTGTCTCGGATGATTGGCAATCTATCTGCAGTTACAAGTCAATCTATATCCGACCGAATGTAAGGTTTGGGGTGCATATCCGGCCGGACGTAATCAAGCCATTGATACTAGCTGTCTGAATTTACACGTGGGATGATAGCTAGATTCATGACCGGGCGATCATACAATTTGAATTATATATCCAACCGAATTTAATCAAATCCCTAAACTTATGTAACTGTCAATCTACTCATTAAATGGCAGTTGTGTCATGTCCGACCGAATGTAAGGTTTTCAGAGTATATCCAGCCAGATTTGCTGGCTAGAGATAAGGTAGGACGAACATAGGTGACATCCAGTTGACGTTTGACTATATTCCCCGGAGTTCATTTCCTTCTTGACATCCATCCTTACAATTTCTCAATTTTCAGAGGTTATCCCTATAAGGGACTCATCATCGGGTTATGCATAAAAATACAGTATCTATAGTTACACATGTCTTGCAAGTATATTTCTATCATGTACGATATCTATTCAATAGAATAAGATCACATGTTATCAATTTCCAAGACTAAATCAAAACTTTATTTTCCAAGTTCATTAGGGTTACCACAACTATCCTATAAAAGATAAAGCAATAGAAAACATTAACCATAGAGAATTATAAACAATCCATATAGAAGGTCACAAATCAATCATAAAAGAGATTTAATTAATAAAAGGTTCATATTAGGTTCCATTATAATTTTAGAACATGATCTAATTCATGATGAAGAAGATAAACAACATCATGTTCAATATGACAAACAACAAAGAGTTAATAAACAAAGAATAAAGAAAACAAATCATGAAGGTTGTCAATTTTCAATATCTAAAATTTTAAATCTTCTCATTTTGATTCGTGTTTGATCTTTATACTCTTGATTGTTCTTGAATGGTTTTTGAGTTTAGAGATTGCTTTGGCCTCAAAAGAGGTTTATTTTCCTCCCTAAATTCTATGTGAAGTAACCCTAAACGTTTCGTTTATATAGATATCATAAAAACTAAATTTCTTATTCAATTTCGGAGTTATTGCATTGGTGGCTTGCCATAAAGGTCTTAGTGGGACTCCACATACCTTTTCTAACTCACGGGGACGATTTTGAACTGTCCAGTGTTACGCCACAAGCTTGTATTTGTTGCGACATTAGCTGACTCAAGCTCAATTTTAATCGAGAAGAAGTTCGTTTCATTTTTTAATGTAAATTATAAAGTTGTAGATAATTTAATCTTCTTTCCAACTAAACTTGAATCATCTTAATTGGATATTATACGAGAATATTATGCCAAAAATATTGAAGACAACACAAATTATGGAGTAAATATTTTGGGTTTCCACTCATTTTTACTCAGTTCATCAGATAATATATTCTAAACGATAAAACAATAAATATTAGTGTATTTAACACATTCAAAAATATAATTTAGGGGAAAATTAATGCTAAATACATTTGAAAAATATATATTATATCCAATCAACGTAGACCTCTATGATGTGCTATAAATATATATATTCAATGTCTCATTAGATTTTTGATTATATATCTTTATATTTGGTAATGTATTAAAAATAGAACTATCTAGTTGTGTTTTAAAGCAACGGCTATTTTTTTCCACCGTATAAAGTATACGGAGACACAGGCATCTAGGGCAATTAATCAGTTTGTAATTTTGGTCAATCTGAGATGAGCCGTACCTTTATTTTGTTTAGGCCAAAAGACTGTTGTACGGATAAAGCTACGAGTTAAATGCGTAGCCTTGCTGCACTTCTGCAGCAACTCTGTCGGAATCTGACACATAAAAAACTTTCAAGTGAATTTGTCAAGATTTGCAATTCTTTTATGGTGATTTGAAATGACACAGCTACTCAGTCTCAGCAAAAAAAAGGGAAAAAAAATTATCAATCTGCTTTGATATAGTTGCTAGACAATTACAAATTTAAAAATGATAAACACACCTACACTTTTACTCACAAAAATCCCAACTCCCTCACTGTAGCTACAGTGAATTACTGTAGCTCACTGTAGCTACAGTGAGGGGTTGAGATTTTTATGAGTAAAAAATGTTGGTGTATATATCATTACTCTTACAAATTTACAAACATCTCATGAACTGGATTCAATTTCTAACCCTCAGTAGTGTACATTGTACTAAAATTAACATTGAAGGAGTACTGAGATTCAGGTTCAGTTACATAATCACTGTTCTTTAAATATACCATTTGCTCATTTATGAAGTGGCTTGTAATATATTGAATAAAAATTGATGCATACAAGATGATGATGGAATATAATTAATGAAGCATATGATATGATGATGGAAGCAACATACCTGGATCAAACTACTTGAACTTAGCCTCGAAGCCTGTCCTGTAGTAATTTCATTTCCATTCAAAAATGTATAATTCCTATAAAAAAAATAATTAAAACATGAATCTCTTCATTAAGAAATTAACATGATGACACATTGACATTTAAATAACAATTATCAGGTACATATTCTTGATGAACATTGTTTGAAGAACTTGATAATATTGGATTATTGCCAATATCACAAGACTTATCGATTGCGAATTTCCCACCTGAGTATGAAGCTCATCGTGCTTGTCATCGGGCAAAATTTATTATCTTGTGGTCCACAATGCAATAAATCTATATCCATTTCCTGAAACTCAAAACGGTTCTGGACGCAATCTCCAAGCATGGAACTTATTACAATTAGAGTTTCGCGGTTACCTTGACAAGCAGCACCATTACTGTTCGGTGAAACCAAAATACTTGTATTTGGATAGTTTGAATGTTTGGCTGCAATTTTTCATCCGCAAAAACAATCGGTCCTCACTGTTGGCTCCCCAGTCTGCAACAACTGGTCTCGGACAGCTGTACAGCGATCCTATAATAAATGTGAGAAATATTAGACCGTAATATAATTTTTTTTAAAAGTTATATAAGTAAAAAAAACACAACTGAACATAAAAATATATAAAACCTTACATGCATGTCCTGAGATCGCTGATCGACGAACGTGTATCTGTCGTTCTTCTTCGTGTATGTAGGCACAAAAAGCTCAAAGGCACTGGGCAGAAGACCCAACTATTTCTCTTATCCATTTGCAAACAATGTAATAGTAATTAACTAATAAAATTGAAAATTATAAACGTTCTGACCTTATACACCTATGGGGGGAATATGTGTAATGTGCGGAAATAAAAATTACTACACTATCCAAAACACTTTTCGGTTAGAGATCCTACAATAAGATATTAATCAACCTCAAATTAAGCAAATCCAATAAAGTGAAGCATCAGTCACAAATAATAAACTGCAGAAAATGAAAAGGGACAAGCGGATTTATTTATGAAGTGGAAAACTCGTGAGATTAAAAACCACTCCAGGTATGGGCTATCACCTGAATCCATTATATGAGAGAGACTTACAGAGATGGTGAAAAGACCTAAAGCAACAACTTTGCCGACTCTATTCCCACAACTATAATTACCCGAGGAACTCCCCAAGCCTGCACCAAGTAACTTTCTTCAGTCCATCTGAAGTCTCAGTGAATTGAATCAACAAATCTACGTCACAGAGCTTCGAATGTCAATCTCAACCTTCAAACTCAGAAGGCTTAGGATATTGGTCAGGTTGTGTTTGAAGGGTAGATGGTGATGAAACAAGAAGGTCACTCACAAGGAAGAAGACACAAAGGTTTTGAAAACTCAAAGCAAGAATGTTTAGGGTAATGTTTTCCACCCTAGTAAAGAGGGTGTGTGATTGCTTTTATAGGTAGGATTTTCTAAAAGGAAAAATGCCTTTAAAAATGCATCAGAAAAAAAAAAGATGCGACTGGTGTTCAAACACGCCACGAACGCGAAGGATTTTGCAAAGGGCGTTCGAACAAAACCACGAACGCTACTCGAACGTGAAGCCTCTGGAAAGGTTCATTCGAACGAGATGTAGAACGTGCCTCGAACAATTTGTCTCTGGAAGCCGTTGTTCGAACGAGATATAGAACCTGCCACTAACGATGGGCGTTCGAACGAATATACGAACATGCCACAAACGCTTTTCTCTGGAAGCTGTCGTTCGAACGAGATGTAGAACGTGCCACTAACGACAGACATTTGAATGAATACACGAACGTGCCACGAACGCTGCTATGATAAAATCATCTGCCAAGTCAGCAACACACCCAAACACTTCAAGACACATTACAACTTAATGTAACACAGTTTGTTACGGAATTTGCCAACACGTAAACCGAACAAAAATGAATAAGTAATTCAAAGAAATATTTATTACTTGGAATTTATATACTTACAAGATGGCGACCATGGTCATAATGCGATCCAGTGCCTCCCGTATGCTTGACCATTTCCGTTCCTTCGATGGCGGATCATCGTCGATTACGGAGGCCGCTTCTGAACGTACACAGAAGTTATGAAATTCTCAGTATTGAGTCAAATTATTCAATAACGGATCGTCTGTGAAACATGGTTGCTTCCTTTTCTACTTAATCTCGTTCAACATATCTTTGTACCGAATGGCCGACTTCTTCTCCCATGCAATATTGCAATATACATCATGATATTAATTACCTCCTCCCACCAAAATTATTTTTGCAAAATAATTGAATTAACTTATAAATATTATATTTTAACTATAAATATTTTATATTAAGTAATTAATTATAATTTTTAAATATTTTAAACTCTTCAAAATATAATATCTTAGTCTATGAGGGAACCTTCTTCCAACAGACTCCCTCTGGAACCATCTGTTTCTAAAAACTCTTACGCATCTTGCGTGCACAAATATTAGATTGCTCAATCTGCCCACTAAAAATAAAAATAAGAAAAAATGTAAAAATAAAATAAACATATGTTAAATAATAATAATAATAATAATAATAATAATATAATAATAATAATAATAATAATAATAATAATAATAATAATAATAATAATAATAATAATAATAATAATATGAAAGTTGCTCTGGCTCACGTAGAGTGAGCTGATGACGTTGCCCTGACCCAGTACTGAATGTCGCTGATGACACAGTGCTGATATTATCTGCGACATCCATATCAATTAGGTGTTGTGATGTCATCGGATCCTGTGCGGGTGGAATATGATCAGGATCCGATATCGGAGTCTAAGGCTGTTGCGAGCTGGTACCGACCTCACTATCATGGGTCCCAATAAACCTACCAGATGTAGATCTACCCCTACGAAGAAGAGCTTTGCTGGTACCTCTGGCCATATTTGTAATAATATATTCAAAACAAGAATGCATAAATTAATTTTAATCATACTAACTATCTAGTAACATTAATGTGATTACAATAGTTTATCAAATAAATCGTTCGACTTGTTCTATCTTAACATTAAGTTAAGTTTAATTGAAGTAAACTTCAAAAAAATCATCCGAATCTTTCTATTTTACAGATTCCATATGGCATAAATGGTATTTCTTCTCCCATTTTTTTATTGGGAGCCTCATAATTTCCAACTGAGGAAAAATGAGATTCAGATGATTTTGAAGTAGTCATTTCACAGATTACCTTAAACTGCACAAATATATTTTCAACTAATGTTGCCCATTTTAACCTATTGCCTCAAATACCTCTTTAATTTACCGAAATTTTGACAGAGTTTCCTTTATAACTATGATAATCCAAAATTTTTATTTACACAAACAAACACTTCAAATAAAACCTACATATCTATTGCACAACTTGTGCCTCTCCAAACTCCCATTACTTCAAATAAACCCTACATATCTATTACACAAAACAAACACTTCAAGTAAACTTCAAAACTCAAGCAACATTCGACCACAACAATATTAAAATTAGATTTTATCAACACATCAATTCAGCCATAACAAGAACACTACTCCAATTTTTATTTTTTAGTGTTTATAGGCATTAAAATTGAAAACAAATTATTTTTTTACACAAAAATTAACAAATTGAAATCTATTGGCATATATCATAATCAAAATAAAAATTAATAAATGAACTTGCCTAAATTCTGATGACGGTTAGGGCTTTGTGTGAGCTCCGGCGATGACTAGGGCTTCGTGTGAGCTCCGACGACCACTACGGCTTAGTGTGAGCTTCGGCAATAGCATGGAAGGAAAGAGAGAGAGAGAGAGCCGAGAGAGAGAGAGAGAGACTGAATCTAGAGAGAGGAAGAAGAAGGGTTTTTTATATTGGATTTTTACCAATCAATTATTTCAGTAAGTAAATATAAAAATCGATTGGTAAATGTTTGACATTTACCGACCGATTTTTATTCGGTCGGTAAATTTTTTGACATTTACCGATCGAATAAAAATCGGTCGGTCAATGGAAATTCACAACTTGCTTTTATGGCGGCAAATAAAATATTACCGACCGAATAAATTCGGTCGGTAATATTTTATTATTCGATGGGTAAATTATTATTTTTAAACTTAATTAATATTATATTTATACTAATTAATAGTATCAAAAAAATTAATGACATATTATTTTTTAAAATAGCACATATAGATAATTATGTAACAAAAAGTTTAGATAGGGTCGAACATATCTACTAAATGTTGAACACTAGTCCATATCATCATCATCAATAAAATCATTTTCTTTATCTTATCTCGTTCCTTGTGAGCTTGATGGAAGAATTGGTTCATCCGAATTCTTATTCAGTTTCCCCCGAGTCTATATCAATCAATTCTCCAATTGATGCATTCAAATCACCAAGTTCATCATCAAGCCCTATAGTTGTTTCATTTTCATGCACATACTCCACCATATTTTCTTGGAATGCTGTCTCTAAGACATGAGTTTTATTTGATAATTTGTGAATATCCACAGTTGACCTAACTTTTATCTTGCATACGGCCAACCAATCGCTTGTGTCTCGTTTATCTCCAAGGTAAGGAATATAGTACACATGTGAAGCCGGCAGTGCGAGAATGAACGGTTCATACTTCTATATGGTTGTCTTTTGTTGACATCCACCAGCTTATCATATGTATGAACCTTCGTCCCATCAATCGAATCATACCAATCACAATTGAATAATATGGTTCTCTTAATGGGTAAACCAGGGTAATCCACCTCCAAAATTACGATCATAGAAGTCGCATGAATTATCACTGTAGCCAGATCATTTTATACAAACCCCACTGTTCATAGTGGCCCGACCGAAGCCATTTGTTTCAGTGTGAAATTTGTACCCATTAACGAAATACACATTAAAATAGTTGACCGTTCTCAGAGGGCCTTTTGCTAGATCTCTAATATAGGTGTTGTTGATAGAGTGTTCATTGTCACGTCCCTATCCAATAAAGTGAAAATTATTAGCATACAGTGTAACACACATTTAACCTATACGTACATCCAATTCATTACTTACAAGGAAAATACTGAGATTTCCTTCAACCTCTTTAACATTCTCACCATCATCATTATGAGGAAGTTGTCGGAACCTCGTGTTCACATGAGGTTCAAAATAATACGAACAAAATGCAACTATATACGCATTACAAATGTAACCCTCGACTTTTTCCTTATTTTTGACAGTAAGCTTTAAATTTCGAATGTATCTGATAAAATAATCACATAAAAAATGTACAATCAACAACTCTATTGACATAATAATATTAAGTAAGACTATTTTCAGTTGTTACCTCTCAAATGATTGAGATCTTTTCTTCAAGTCTTTCCAACTCAGCCACTTTAATAATAATTTATGTTAAGTCTTTGAAAAATAAACTTAACTCTGTAAGTGCCTGCCAAACATGACTTGGAAGTAATTCAAAAAATACAATTGGTATTAACCTTTGTATAAACATATGGAAATCGTGACTCTTCATCCCAAATAACTTATTCTTTCGTATATCCACACATCGTCCCATATTCGAAATATAACCGTCTAGGAACTTGAGTTCTTTTAACCATTTCCATAAAACTTCTTTCTGATTTCTATCCAATGTATAACATGCTCTATGATACTTCCCAAACTCCACATGTATTTGCAACTCCGGTCGGTTGTATAATAACATTGTGTCTTTCATTGCTTTGGCAGTATCTTTAGTTTTTCCCTTCACATCCATCACGATATTGAACATATTTTCAAATACATTTTTCTCAATGTGCATCACATCGAGATTATGCCTGATCAACTTAGAACTCCGAGATGGTAAATCCCATAATATGCTTATTTTCTTCCACCTAAAATGCTTACATATTGGACCATTATTAATCTCATCAGCATCAAGTTCAGTAACCTTTCCAAACTTTAGCTCATCAATCTGTTGCAAGATTTTTTCACTTGTCGTAATTGGTGGTAGTGCTAAGTATTATGTAGTATTCTTAGAGAAATGAGTTCTGTTGCATCTGAATTGATGACTAGGCCGGAGAAACTTATGGTGATTATCAAACCATGAAGTCTGTCAACTACTTGGGAGCAAGAATGTATGTGTGTTCTTCATATAGTAAGGACAAGCCAATCTTCCAGTCCAGCCCTACAACATCGAGTAAGCGAAAAATCACTAATTGTCCACATCAGTGCAGCTCTCAAGTTAAGTTTTGCTTTCTCGATACATCATATGTCTATACAACCACATCCCACAATAGTTGTAGTTCAGCTATCAAAGGCTGGAGGTAAACATCTATATTCTGTTTCAGATTCTGAGGCCCTGAAATAATTAATGATAAGAACATGTACTGCTATTTCATACACATCCAAGGTGGCAAATTGTACGGAGTGACTATGACTGGCCATGGAGAATATTGTTGTCCCGATTGGCCGAAAGGTTGAAAACCATCAGTGCACAATCCCAATCTAACATTACGACTTTCATATGCAAATGAAAGATGAGTACGGCTAAAATTCTTCTATGCCTCCGAGTCAGATGGATGGCACATAATAATTTCTTCTTGTTCATGCTCATCGTACCATCTCATGCGCTCGGCTGTTATTGCTGAAGCGTATAGTCGTTACAACCTTGGGGTTTGTTAGATAATGAAATAAAGTCTTGAATTCACTCTATATGAATTTACAATGGTAAAGGCCTTTATATAGACTACATAGAAAACCAAAATAGAAAAGGAATCCTATAGTAATGAGCAATAATAATGACTATAGGAAATATGCATCTAATAGGGAAATATAATAAAACCATAAATCCTAATGGTAATAGGAATTCTATTTTAGATATTGATCCATATTCCTTAACACCCCCCTCAAACTCAAGTTGGTAACGAAGGAGTAAGCTTGAGGTTGCATCTTGAAATCGGATAGCGGAGTTCTGAAACTTGGAAATCTTGAAACTTGGAGGCTGGAAACCTTGAGATAATGGATGAGCTTTAACCTACGAAGCCCGAAAGGGGGAGCCGAAGCCCAAAATGCCGAAGCATGAGAGCTTTAACCTACGAAGCCCGAAGGGGGAGCCGAAGCCCAAGAGGATGCCGAAGCCGGAGAGCTTTAACCTACGAAGCCCGAAGGGGGAGCCGAAGCCCAAGAGGACGCTAAAGCCGGAGAGCTTTAACCTACGAAGCCCGAAGGGGGAGCCAAAGCCCAAAATGATGCCGAAGCAGGAGAGCTTTAACCTACGAAGCCCGAAGGGGGAGCCGAATCCCAAGAGGATGCCGAAGCCGGAGAGGGAGTGAAATCCCGAAATAAAGCCGAAGCTGAAAAGGGAGTCGAAGCCCAAAAGAATGCCGAAGCCAAAAAGGGAGCGAAATCCTGAAAGAGAGCCGAAGCCCGAGAGTGCCGAAGCTAGAGAGGGAGTGAAATCCCGAAAGAGAGTCGAAAACACGAAAGAAAATAGAAAAACCAGAAATAAGAGTGACAAAATTTTCCAAAATCAGGAAGAAAATTGGCAAGAAAAAAAACAAAAGAAAGGGGTGGCTCATGATAGGTGAATCACTCATGAAAGGGTGACGCATGGGAAAAGCAATGTGGTGGTTGGAAATTGGGGGCGCGTGAGGGTCACGCAATTATGGTAGTCGTGATCCCCAACGCGCCGATGAGAATCAGAGAGAGTGAAACTAGAAAAATCAGAACCTGGTGTCTGATACCATGTTAGATAATGAAAGAAAGTTTTGAATTCACTCTATATGAATTTACAATGGTAAATGCCTTTATATAGACTACATAGAAAACCAAAATAGAAATGGAATCCTATAGTAATGAGCAATAATAATGGCTATAAGAAATATGCATCTAATAAGGAAATATAATAAAACCATAAATCCTAATAGTAATATGAATTCTATTTTAGATATTGATCCATATTCCTTAACAGGGTCAAAGGAAAATAATACATTTTCTTATACGACACCCTTTTGTGTTTAGTTGATCCTCTTATATTCTTAAATCTAGGTTGAGAACATAATTTACATATTGTCATTGCAACATCATCACCCTAGTATATCATGCAACCATTATTACAACAATCAATTTTTTCAACAGGTAGTCTAAGGCCCTGAACTAACCTTTTCGTACTGTAAAAGTTATCCACCATCGTATTGTGTTCAGGTAATGAATTGTACCAAATTATCAAAGGCCTTCTCTGACTGATGTTACTCAGATTTCATATTCAAACATCAAGATACCGTTGTCAACTGTGAATATTTTTCACACCACGACCATAACTTTGTACCTAAAGAATTCATCATCTTATAAAAATTCTCTATTTAAGGATTATGGGATTTTTCCAGATTATCTGTCTCGGAACTAGACCCAGCTGCATCAAAATTTTTTTAACCATCATTAACAAAGTTAGGACCTGCAACATCATAAACTATTTGGTGATATTGATTTATGGCTTCTGTTTCTATCAACGTTGACGTATTGTATGTGAACTACTCGATCGCACTATATGAAAGAGTTTCCCCATATCGATCTCATACATAATAATCTGAAACAAATCCCTTTTTCACCACATGTAACTTAACTTCCCCAATTTCTCTAAACTTCTGAAGATGACACACTTTACAAGGACACGTTATCTTACTGCCTTGTATATATGTCGAATGACCACTAGCATATTCAACAAATTCTAGTATCCGTTCACAAAGTCCATGTTAAGTATGCTATCATTATTAAGTCTCCCATACATCCACCATCTATTTGAATTCAATTATGTTATGTTATAAATAAAATGGAAGAAAATTTCCAATTCACCACATTACAAAAATAAACATATCAAATTATAATATATAATTCAAAATAATCATTAACACACTCATAATACAAGTTCTTAATTAAATTGATTTTCTTATCTAAATACAACCACACCCAAACAAAATCCGTAAATATAAAATTTCATAATTAATTTGACACAAACATAATATACATTTGTTAATTAATATGGTAGCAAGAAAAAAACTTACCAAGATTGAAGCAGAAATGATTAGAAATATGGAAATGGAGAAGAGAGTGAGCAATGAGGCAGAGGAAGATGAAAGTTTATTTTTATATTCTGGATATTTACCGATCGAAAAATTCAGTCGGTAATTTACCGTCCGAATATGAATATCGGTCGATACAACGTTCATTTTGGCGCCATATCTTGGCGCCTAATTGTTGTTAGATGCCTAATATTACCGATCGATTAGTTATCGGTCGATAATTATCCACCTACATTTCGGTTGATATATATTAAGTCGGTATAATTCTAATTTTTTATAATTTTTTTATAATTTTTATTAAAATTATTTCACTTTTACTAACTGATATGTCCTCGGTCAGCAAACTTAATATTATACCAACCTATCTAGTCGGTCGGTAAAATGAATTTATTTACCGACTGAAAATACGGTCTGTAAGATGTCAGTAAAAGCTTGATGCCATTTGGCGCGTCTTTTTCGATGGAATACCGATGGATTAGTTTGTCGGTAATATATCAGTCGGAAAACAGTCGGTAATGAGTCAGAAAATTTCTTAATCTTTAAACGGTTAGTATTCGGTCGGTATTTACCGACTGAATATTTTCGATCGGTATTTACCGACCGAATATTTTCGATCGGTAATATAAGTCGGTAATCCAATATTTTCTTGTAGTGCATGAGCTAATAGTGGCAACCGGCTAGGCCAGACCGAATTTTTTTAAAATAATGAATTTTTTTTTTAAAATAAAATAATTATTTTTTTAAAGTTCTTAATACTTAAAAAATTAAAAAAATTAAGAATATCAATATTTTTAGTGTTTTTTATTGGACCTTAAAGTTTTAATTATAAATATATGTATTTAGAATTAAAATTTAATTTATATAATTAAAAAAAATTTACCTATAAAAATCGAGTCCGGGCTCGGGCCGGACCAAGACTTTTTTGCCTAAGCCCGGCCCATGCTCAGAAACTAAAATTTTGCTCTCGAACCAGACTTTTCTGCTGCTCTAGTCATTAGGCCCTGCCAAATTGAAAATGCTCTTTCAATGAGTAATTCTAGGGTGAAACTGAGATATGATGACATAGTTCTATTAATTAATAAATAATTGTTAATTATAATTCAGTTATCATAAGTTTTATAATTTTTTCATTAACCCGAATAGTAAAATATAATTAAATTATTACATGAGTTCTAGAATTTTTTCTCTGAAAGATGCTTGTTGCTTTATAAATATTAAAATTATAAAGACAAATTCAACAACTTATATCTCGATTTGGTTACCTAAGTTGCTAATCTTGTATCAACCTAGGGTTTTCATTTACTATAAGAAGAGCAATTTGGAAATTAGATTAAAAAAAAAAAAAAACAAGTATCTCAACGGCGTTCTTTAATAAGATGTCATCCTCAGCGATCCATGAAGAGACTCAAGCAGCAGGAGCTGCCATATAATACAGAGGGACAGTGTCCCTCTGTATTATATGGAAATGAATTTGAAATTTGAAGTGGAGTTGAGAAATTGAATGGTGACACTTGACAGAGGGACAGTGTCCCAGAGTTTTCAGAAACGCAGGTAATGATTCTCGCCTTCAAGGGGTATGGTTGGGTGATAAAAGGCTTAAGATTTAGTTGCTAGATTCTAAGTTCGAGTTCAGATGATGCATTTCTTATAAGAGTTTGGGACAGTTAGAGGTTTTACCTGTTAATCGTGATCTTAATAATCCAGCAGCAAGCGCACGTATCATTCAAGTAATACAGTGACTATTAGTCGGATGTCGAACCCACATGATCTTAATATTTATCTTATTAATATCAAGATTAACATACTTAACTTAAAACTGAACTATTGAAAATGAGAATTAATTTAATGATTTAATTTAAAAGTAAATAAAAATCAAATAACACTTTTTGAAGAAACTTTAGAAGATAGAAGCACCTAAAATTGCAACTTCACCTAAGCATACACGCAATGTGTCAATACATTTTTCATTCAATTGGGTGGTTGTTATTAATTATTAACTTAAAACGCTAAATTATTCACAAGTCTCTTTCGATGGTCAGGTGAATATATTCAGACTGACTCAATTAACCATATGTTTATTTTAATCAAATTAAATTGAATTCCTTAAGGTCGGGTTCTAATATTGGTTACGTATGCCCTTTAGATATATTTATATCCTACAGAAAAATCTATTCAACGAATAAATCACACGCTATTATTCCCACGAGTAACTCAAATTCTCTCTTTCGAGTTTCTAAGGATTTACTAAGACTATTATATTGTTGGCCAAACAAATAAAATAAGCATAGAATTATTAATCCGTCTCTAAATAGAAACAGAATTATTAATCCGTCTCTAAATAGAAACAGAATTAGTAATTCGTCTTTAAATAGCGACAAATTTGTAAATTCGTCGCTAGATATGCGACATAATTATTAATCCGTCTCTAAATAGAGACGGAAATAGTAATCCGTCTCTAAATAGCCACAGATTTATTAATCCGTCTTTAAATATCGATGGATTTATAAATCCGTCGCTATATATAGAGACAAATTTCAAAATCATTTTTGTTTCTTATTTATATTTTTATTAATGGTAGGCTGCTATAGAGCAAATGGTAGCGATTGCATCTCAGTTTTCAGAGGAGGTGAGCCTTAGACTCAGCTTGACACCAATTGCCTATACTTAGATGTTGTTGGAGTGGATACTAAGAAACGCCGAGTGTAAGGTCTCGGCTCTCTTGCATCGCTTTCATTTCCAGATTCGTTACGCAGCTTAGGTAGATCGTACTACGGTACGATTTTTGATGATACATTTGAGCAGCAGGTACACGAGCGAGATAAGATTGAGATGCATACTATACGACAACGACTGGATGAAGAGCAACGAAAGAGAAATGAAGAGATGCACTGCCTAGAGGAAGAGCAACGAAAGAGAAATGAAGATGTGTTTGATCTCAAACAGAAGATGGCAGATATGGAGCAGTATTTTCAGATGATGAGAGACTTGAGTCCACAGCCTTCCACTTCAGGTCCACCTTATCCTTCGACTAATTGTGAGCAGACAGATAAGGATGATTAACTTATATGTATTTTTTTATATTGTACTTTTTTTAAACATTATAACATTTATATAATAAAATTTTAATTTTACTATTTATTTTGTTTATTTTATAATTGAAGTAATTAATATATTTATTTTATAATTTTACTAATATTAATAATATTGTTTAAAATAAAAATAATTTCTTTAAAAATTTTAAGAACAATAATTTTATTAAAAAATGAAATTTCCGTAGGTAATTAGAAATAGAAAATTTTCGTTTCTAAATAAACACGGAACATCCGTCGCTATTTAGAGACGATTTTTTTTGTCGCTATTTAGAGACGGATTTTCCGTCGCTAATTAGCACTAAATAGAGACGGATTTTCCGTTGCTAAACCCGTCTCCAATTAGAGACGAAATTTCTGTTTCTAAATAGCAACAGAATTTTCCCTATCTATTTAGAGACGAATTTTCCGTTGTTATTAGTGACGAATTTTTCCGTCTCTATTTTGAGACGGAATTTTCATCGTTATTTAGAAATGAAAAATAAATCATAGCAACTGCGTCTCTAATGAGATACGGATTTTTCGTCACTAATTAGAGACAGAATATAGTTTGTCGCTAAATTTAGAGACGGAAAAAATTATTTCGTCGCTATTTATTTGGCGACAAGAGAAATAAAAATGAAAATTTTGCGTCTCTATTCCTTCGCTATTAATGGTGTAGCGACGGAATAGAGACAGATTTTTCCATCTCTAACTCACTATTTTCTTGTAGTGTCAATTGGACGAAATATAAAAGCGTCCAATATCTGAATCGCGCGCATAGACCGAACAATAAACGAAACAAGCTTATGTCTACAGAGAGTAGCGGGTCGGTCCACTGTAGTTGAATAGAATCCTATATAAGCGCCACTGCTATTTCAAAACTATAAAAATATAGTACAAGCGTTATGGCGAAAATATATCATATCAAAGCATGGAAGAAATCAATGTATCTTATACAAAACATAATTCTTTTGAATTTTTTTTTCCGAATTATTCAAATAGTTCTCTTGAAAATATACCTTTTAAAACATTTATCAAGCGTCCATTGTTCGATTCGCGCGCACTGATCAGACAGTGTACGAACAAGACCATATCGACTTAATCATTTTTTGATGGTCAGACCCCCATAACAAGCGCCCCATCAGAAATATAATCATAAGTCATAAATCGTAAAAATAAGAAACAACGGACGAGATAGAAACATATCATCAATCACCTCGACAGAAACATATCGGTAAATCATATAACATGAAAACGTAGATTAAGCGTCGAGGTGAAAACATTACACTAACAAGCATCTCAGCGGAAACATTGTGATAGTTCAAAAAACACTAAAACATATGGCAAACGCTGAGATGGAAACATATCTTTATCATTTACAAGCAATATCAATTTATTTGAAATCTTTCTTTTATCAAAACACTTTCATTCCATAAAATCAAATATCGAAACATCACAACATCCTCAAAGCATAAGAAATGTCAGAAACCAAAAACATTCATAAAACAAAAGACATAGGTATTCATTCACATTTCAGATACATCACAGAACACACGTCAATAAGAAGCTCATAGGTTGGGCACATCACATAATACATTCAAGGTTATCAAACGCTATCGAACGACTAGTATATATTGGAACACATTAAATCAGATCACACACATAAACTTGGTGTGTGTATATATGTATGCATATATATCCATAATGAACGATTATGAGTTGTTGAACCAAACCATCCATACACGTGGCCTTAGCCAACTCAAAGCGGTGGTAATTTGGTTAATTTCATCTATCCATATCCTCTATATAGCTACACACAACTGCACACTCAAGTATTTTCACTCTCCTCGTTTATCATGCTTCTTCAAATCACCCAACTTATCTCATCCACCATCTCAAATCCATATCTTATTCTCATTTCATCTTGAACATGCCAAGTATCCATAAACGTTTCACATACTATTTTCATTCGAATTGAACTAAATCTTCCAATCACCATTTTCGGAATCAAATACCCCTAACTTTACCTGAGCATCAAACTCAAAAGATGGCACGACTCAGAATCACATATACACACCCTCACACAATTACATATTCTCATACAACTTATCACACATCACGTCACATACCTCATCAAACGAAATTTAGCTCAAAAGCTAGAAAGCAAGGAAAATATAGCTCACTTAAACAATATATATATATATATACACACACACACACATAAATATGCTCACACAACCATATTGTAACTATTTAGATCATAAGTCAACACATCAAGTACTTATAACCTGGATTACTTACTTGATTTCGCCAAAAACACCGAATCCTTGGTCAACTTGAGCTTCCGGGGGTACCTATAGACTTCCCCCGCATCGGTGCATGTGTAGGAACTGACGAAACCCGAATCAAAGTACTTGGAGTTATGTCATTGTTCACTGTGTATTCTTTTCCAGTTTTCCGTGAATCCGAGCACCGATCAACAAAAACGACATCACATCCTCGAGGTGCGCCCCACAAGCTTCGATTTGATAGGTGGCTTACCCCGTGAGTCAAATAAATGGGCCAGATTCGAGATGGGCTCACCTCCCAATTCTCTATCTCTTTCTCTCGCTATTTTTGGCACTCTTGGGAGCACCGCCGGCCACCCACCGGTACGTATAGTGGCCGGATGCCCTGGCTAGTGATGTCTCGTTGGCTGTTGTGGCTGGTTGGTCGACCATGGTCTCACTTCTCTCTCTTATGTGTGTATATCCAAATGAGTGATAAGGGCTCTTATATATATATGAGTTCAAATTTCCTTTCTATAAGCATCCAGATTCTTCTAATTTTCACCTCAGCGTTCAAATGCCCGACGAAAGAATGCCCACGAATCTCTATTGTCACGTTCGAACGATATAACAGACGTGATATGCATGTGATGTCTCTGGACGATTATGTTCCAACGCTACCTCGAATGCTCAACGAACGCAAATAACTTCTCGTTTGAATCCTAGAACAAACCTTCCACCAACATATACATTAATTTCGTTTGAAAGATATATCAAACACATCATGAACGTGGAGCCACAAGATGACTTAATTCGAACGTCCTGAAGAACGCAACACAAACACAATTTTCAAAAAAAAATTCCCAAGGCTTATTTCGTTCCGAAATCTCAACTACGACCCGAAATCCTTCCAAAAATATCCCAAAACCTTGGGATATTACAAAAACTCCATATAAGGGGTTTCACTTAATTTTAAAATACCAGGGGTGTTGCTTAATTTTATTAAATATCATAAAGATTTTGTTATTTTCCCTAGATTTTTAGTGAACCTCAAGAACACTTTTATTATTTATTTAATATTTCTTATGGCAAGAAGGCAACTCTAAATATATTTTTAACCTCTTAAACTCAAATCAGGGTGACAATCTTTTCTAAGGATATGTTTATTAGTGGGATTAGGGAATGAAGAATTATTCTCATTTACATTATTTACTTCATTTTTTTTTATTTGGGAACATTCCCACTCTAATTTGAGAATGAGAAAGTTACTTTTTTAAATGAGAAATTACTTTTTTACCTTTAAAATAATAAATTAATAATTAATAACAAATTAATAAGTAGTCAACTAGTAACTAATGATTAATAATAAATCAATAATTAAGAAAATAATAATTTTTTTAATAATTAACTGATTAATAATTTAATTAATTAATATATAATATTAAAAAAGATCATTTTTATAACTTGTTGACAATTTATTCTAATTACCAGTAATTAAACACATCAATAAAAATAATATTTGATTCCGATTATGATTCCTACAAATAAGTAAATAATTTATTATGATTTCGATCCACCATTCCGATTACCGCCCATTTCTTGAAAACCAACTTTGGACATTTATTTTAATAAATTATATGGAACAACAGTATAGACATATGCTTTTTATTTTTCTTCTTTTTTTTTTAAAAAAAAAAAATTAAAAAATCCAAAAATAATTTTATTTATTAATTTATTGAGAAAAGTTTTTTTAAGTAATACAATTCCTTCAAAACATAAATTTATAGTTTTTCTCTCTTAAAATATTAAATTTAAATTAAAAAAATAATAATTTAAATCATATAGTTGATTAGGGGTGGCAAAACGAATCAACGAATCAAATTTGTATCGAATCCTAAACGAATCGAATCAAAATGTGATGAATTCATATTCGATTCGTTTATTAAACGAATCCTAATATCATGATTCGTATTCGATTCGTTTATTAAACGTATCGAATACGAATATTCGTTTAGTCATGATATTATTTAATATCATAATTTACCATAATTTATTTACATTAATTCTTCATAAAATATGTAATTAATATATTTATTAAAAATACCTCACCCAATATCGAAAATATTATTTCTTCTACGATAATTAGCCATAATTTCTCGAATCTTATTTGGAAAATAACAATAACTAGTAAAAGAAAATAATAAAATGAATCCTAAATGAATAAACGAATCAATGAACTTAAATTTGTATTCGATTTGTTTAATAAACGAATCGAATCGAATTGACTCATTTATTAAACGAATCTATTTTTTCAAACCCGTATTCGTTTTAAACGATTCGAATCGAACAAATAAACGAATCCTGACCCAAATTTCTACCCCTATATATACATGGCAAAAAAACCTGAGCCCAGTCCGGCCCGGCCGGGCTTTGGGCCGGCCCAGGGTGAAAAAAGCCCAGACCGGGCCTCAAAATCCGGGCCCGGGCTCACCCAAAAAAGAAGGGCTTAAAATAAATAATTAATTTTTTTATTTATAAAATATATATATTTATATAATAATTTTTTATTTTTATAAT